>BMAO01033344.1:0-17655 GCA_019973975.1 Trichonephila clavata
TGGCAAAATGGAATGAAGTTGTCTTTACTGACGAGTCACGCATCTGTCTGCAACACCACGGTGGTTGAATTCGAGTCTGGGGACACCGTAGAAATAGGATGATGAACAGCTGCGTTATGCACCGCCACACTGGTCCTGCACGGGGTATTATTGTAAGGGGCGGTATTGGATATCACTCTCGGACTTCTCTAGTACACATTGCTGGTACTTTAAACAGCCAGCGCTACATCTCCGAGGTGTTGGAGCCAGTTGTTCTTCCTTACCTTCAGGGCTTGGCCACAGCCATATTTCAACGGGATAATGCGCGACTACACGTGGCACGCTTTGTTCAAGGGTTCTTCGTCAATCACCAAATTGAATTGCTTCCCTGGCCGGCTCGCTCTCCGGATCTTTTCGCCGATAGAAAACATGTGGTCCATGGTTGCTCAACGATGACCCAGATTACATCCCCAGCTGCCCCACCAGATCAACTTTGTCAACGTGTGGAAGCTGTTTGGTCTGCGGTACCCATGAACACATCCAAAGTCTCTTTGAATCAATGCCAAGCCGTGTGGCAGCGGTGATCTCCAACAATGGCGGCTACTCTGGCTACTGATTCTGGCAGGAACCACACTTCACAGAAGTCTATAAATTTAATCATTTGATACTTGGTCAACATGTTATCTACAAAATAAATTTTGTTGTGCTATCTCTTGTCTTTCTTGGTGTTGCATATACGGTTGCCAGTAGTGTAGAATGCATGGATAGGTGACACTTGGATCACAAATTAATATTTTTTTATAAATAAATTATATTTAAATATTTGATTAGAATTTTTTAATAATAAATGCAATATTTTTAATCGCCTTTATATACAGTAGAACGTCGTTTATCCAAACGTTTTTATCCAGAGCGTCAAATATCCGAACCAAAGTCCGGATACGATTTCGAACAGTGCTCAACAGTTGTTTCGTGTGAGGCCAAAAGTGACGGGAAACCCCAAGGTGAGGGATATTTGGGGAATTTCAGTTGTGTGATTTGGTAAACATCTGCGCGAAATATTAGGTCAGCTTATTTCCAAGTGAGGGGGTGTATACGTGCTCTTTTGTTGATGTAGAAACCTGGATGGCATGCCTTGCAGAAACCCATACTAATTTTCGTTATACATGGTTTGACATACTTGTAAATTTAAACTTCATGCGTGTACGTAAATTTTTGTAAGAGAAGATGCATTTTAAAATCCCTTCAAAAATTTTGTTCGTTAAAAAATTAAATGGCCAGCTTTTTAAGAAATTTTGAGCACAAAATCTGTTTAACATAGTATACACACAAAGGAGGCAACCAAAAATATTTTGAAAATCCTTAAATTAATATTTTTTTTGCTTAAATCGTACCTGTCCCCTTAACATTCGTTAAATAGCGGTTTTTGCCTTCATTTTAATCGGGGAAAGAGAGTAATTCGTTAAATCGGGATTCGACTGTATATGTTAATCATTCTATATTTAGCTATTAGAACTGCTTCCTTTTTTTTTTTACCATACAAAGTTTTTTAAATCAGTCCTAAATATAATTCGTAATTACAAAAAATTTCAGATATTAAATTTTTTTTATATGCAAAAAGCAGAACATGCCCTTTTTTATAATCTGCGGTAGACTGGATAGAATCTAGTTGTATCGCCTCTGGCCCGTCGGCTGTAATTTCTTCATCTGTCTTAATCGATATTCTTAATTTGGAAATAATATTTTCTGCTTTCAAATAAATATCGTGAAATTGAGTCTCGAATTCGCAGCTTCATGTGATGTTACAGGTTCCGTACAATTGTATACTATCTGTGGATGTCCATAACACTTGTTATACGAATTTGGAATCACACTGCAGTGGAATCAATATCAAGTACTTGTTGTGTTGAATAAATTTTTGAATTCTTTTATGTAGTATCTAGGTAAATGTAAAAATGCTAAAAATTTGCATCAAAGTATATTTCAGAATATATAATTACAAGTTAATATCATGAAGAATTTATGTACACACACAATTCCTGAAAGATATTAAAGATAAGCCTTTTTCTGATTTTCTAATAATTCTTCGATTGCATTGTGATTATTTGATGGAAGATTTCAAAAATTATCTATTTAACATAAAGAATCACTATATTAACATAGAAAATTCTTTTTGCAGAGAGATTGAACGAGATATCCTCAAATTATTGAATAATTGCCATTATTGAATGTCACGTAAAAAGTAATCTTTTTCCTGACGATATGAATTAAAATAATTTATCTCGCACTCGAAATTTTGAGCAGTATTGTATTTGGAATGAACCGGAGAATGCTATTTAAAATTATTATATCTTTGTCTGTATTATCGAAATCGAACATGTCTTTTTAAAACGTTTTCTATCATTTAAATCGATATGTATGTTCTCTTATCAGAATATTATCAATTCTTTCACTGCGCATCATTTTTATGGAAATATTTACTTGATATCAGAACTCTTCGTACTATGTATTACTCATTGGTTACTCCATATATCGCACGATATTAAATATTGAAAATGTCATAATAAAATACAAAGGCTGTTTTTTAAGTAAAAGGTCCGTTTGTTTTTTAAAAAATAACAATATTTTCTTTCAAAAAGCTTTTATTTTAGGATTGTATATACTTTTGCTTATTTTTCTACACAGCTGCCGAGTTTATTAATGCACTTGTCATACCTTAGAACAAAGTTTTGAAAACCCTCTTCAAAGAAGTTGACCCTCTGGTCGGACAACCATGAGTTCCCGGCCGCTTTAATTTCTTAACGGCGTGTCATACTGTCAAAAGGTGTTTTGCTCCTCCACGAAAACGCAAGGCTTCACACTTCTCGAACGACCCGGGACGTAATCGAATCTTTTGGCTGGGAGGCTTTGGACCATGCACCATACAACCCCGACCCTGCTCCTCTAACGATTCCCACCTTTTCCGGTACCTCAAACACAGTCTTGGTGGGAAGAGGTTCAGTGACAACAAAGAAGTGAAAACGGCCGGGAACTCTTGGCTGTCCGACCAGGCGGCAGACTTCTTTGAAGAGGATTTTCAAAACTTAGTTCTAAGGAATGACAAGTGCATTAATAAACTCAGCAACTATGTAGAAAAATAAGCAAAAGTATGTACAATCCTAAAATAAAGATTTTTTTAAAACAAAATATTGTTGTTATTTTTTAAAAAATAAACAGGCCTTTTTTTACTTAAAAAACAGCCCTCGCAACTTGAATACAACAGCAGAAAAGAAAAAGTCCATACAGAGAGAGCAGGAGGACGAAATGTATACGAGAATGGTGCTCTAAAGCAGGTGTTCTTTGCCTCGCACCCCTTTTAAAAAACAAGATTTCTGCTGAATAATTATTGTAAGTACACTCAAGAGCCAAAACATTATGACCACCTGTCAATAACGAGTTGGCCCACCTTTGACGCGCAACACAGCTTCAACCCGCTTTGGCATGGATGCCACAAGTCTTTGGTAGATGGCCTGAGACAGATTGTACCAGATGTTTAAGCAACGTTCACGCAAATCCGAGATATTGCGAGTCTTTGCACTCTGAGCTGCCGTCCCATGACATCCCAAATGTGTTCTATCGGATTGAGATCCGGTGAGTTAGGCAGCCAAGACATTAACTGGAATTCAGCATCATGTTTCCTGGAACCGCTTCCACACAATTTTAGCCTTGTGACATGGAGCGCTGTCCTGTTGGAACATACCATTTCCAGCTGAAAAAACAGGGGGCCATGTAAGGGTGTAACTGGTCCGCAATGATATTTAGATACCCTGTAGCATTTCATGGTCTGCTCTACCACACCCACAGGTCCCAGAGACATCCAAGAAAACATCTCCCAAAGCATAATACCGCCACCACCGGCCTGTGTATGACCTATTGTACATTGAGGGAGCAACTGTTTCGCCTGGAAGACGGCGTATCCTGACACGGCCATTGGCGTGATGAATGACAAACCATGATTCATCTGACCAGGCAACTCTCTCCCACTGATCCATGGACCAGTCGCGATGTTCCCGGGACCAGAGCAGGCTCAGTTGGCGATGACGTTTGGTCAGCAAGGCACACGAGTGTGACGTTTGCTGCGTAACCCCATATCCAACAGTGTCCGCTGAACAGTGTGCTTCGATACTATTCTACTTGGCCCTGCATTGTATTGGGCTGTCAGCTGAGCCACTGTCTGGCTCCGGTTTTGCTTCACCATGCGAGACAGTCTCCGACGACCTTTTTTCTTTGATAGCATGGGAACGTCCAACACCATGTCGTCTACTGCTGGTTTCACCGTCATTCATCCACTTTGTATAGGCATTAACAACTGTAGTTTCATGAACAACCCACGAGTCGTGCGTTTTTGGAAATACTTGTTCCGAGCCTTCGAGCCATTACAATCTGCCCTCTATCAAAGTCTCTTAGATCCGCAGCCTTTCCCATCACACACAGAAGTAAGTGAAAGAATGATTCTTCAGACTCTCCAGCAGCAGTTAAATACCACTTCCACCTGATCACGTGCCTTTCACGTCATCCAGGCGAGTTCATTGCAAAATGTAGGGGTGGTCATAATGTTTTGGCTTTTGAGTATATAATACATAAAGTGGTTCTGTTGATAGTTTTAGTATACCTATATTTTCAAAAAATCGATTAAAATTTTGTTTAGAGTTGGAGTTATAAACACGTCGAACAAAAAAGCTCTTTTGAGGGCTCTTTGCGATGGACCTTATAATTGTGAACCTTGGCAAAGTGACGAGGATTGACACCCCTTCTCCTAACTTCCACACCAGCGGAAGGATGTTTCAGCGTCGACATAATTATTGTACATCGGCCCCCTTAATTTCCCGAAATTCAGAATTAAGTATTGAGAACAAAGTGCTTCTCTATACAGTCGTTATGCGTCCCATAATAGCATATGCTTGTCCAGTACGAAAATATGTTGCTAAAACTAATGTTAATATATTTGATATACTCTGCGAAACTCTTTCATTCGGATGATCGTCAATGTTGCTAGGTACATGAGAAATGATGACATCCGAAAAACTCTTAAAATAAATAGCTTCAAATCCCATATTCAAGGTATCGCCCAAAACTTTTTTAATTTTTTTCTCTCTCTCCTCATACAACAGTATTATTATATTGAACTTATATGCTTTCGATGAAATGTTAATACTAAGAGACACAATAGAATTACTTCCCGACTCATATACCCCCCCCCCCGCTTATCGTTGCGGTGGTTTCTACCAAAAGACCCATTTTCTCTAAGGGAAGTAGTGACATCTTAACGGTCATGGAGTTTCGCGTGAGAAAATATCCGAGACTGGACACATCAGCGCTTACGTTCTAAGGCAAGTCAACCTTTTTTTTTTTTGACCTCTCTTTATCCAACTGACAGAAGAGTGACCGGTGCAGTTCCCACGCCAATCTCCGGCTTGAAAGTCCACCGCTTGAGGGATGACTTGGACCAAAAGACGAATAGTATTGTTGTCCCTTATGCCCCCTGATCCACAGTAACATCAGATCAAGGTCCACGAAATTCATCACGGCTAAGGGCTAGAATTTTACGCCTGTCATTAGCTTTGAGCCTCATGAAGGTGACAGTACGATTTGGCTCGGTTTTTACACGATAGATGGCGACACCACCTATCTCCACCTCCACAATTTAGGCGTGGAACTGGAGGGGAGGGAAATATTCTACAGCTCCCAGCACTCGTGGTTCCAGGTGCGACCACCCACAAGACTTTCGGACCCATTGATTTAACGAGCACGTACTCCGTGTGTACTCGGAGAGTATTTGGTGGCATCGGGAATCGAATCCAGGCTCTCCGATCTGGAGTCCGATGCTCTAACCACTTGGCTACCGACGGCCCTAGCCGAATAGTAATACCAGCTACGTCCAAACAGAAAAGATTCTGCCTCACGCGTATTGCTTTTGTAGGGTGTGACGTATTCCACCTTTAAATAAACACCAAAGGGGAAACCCCCAGACTTTCGATACTCTGCGAAGCTTTACAGACGCCAAAGAGACACTTCTACAAGCTTCAACACTCTACAAGCCCCCTCTCTCCGATCGACTTCGAGATTCCTTGGACCCTCTCAGACCTACAGTGACTCCCACCAAGTATCAAGGCTCCAGCCTGCGAGCATGTCGATGTCGTCCAAGTGGCGTAACGTAGAATACTAGGGCCGCCCCTGCAAACTCAGGTTTTGGACCCAAAACCCAAATACATACTTAGTGTCAGTCAGGCTTTGGGCCTCCTAGAGTCCCTGTACGTTACGCCACTCTGTGTCTTCCTAATGCAGCCTTTCAGAGTAGGGATCCGGCTTTAGCAGCTACATCAACAATACTGCATCTTAGCAGTGTCATACCAACGCAAAATTTCTATGCGATATTTTTATTGCACACTTAATAAATACATTTTAATTTTTTTTTTAAAAATACTTTTTTATTCTGGCTATCTTATTACTGGAAAAGCACCTTTCCTTTCTACTTATAGTAACTTCTCAGACTCCATGGGCAGCCAATGAGAGTCGACTTCGGCACTCGCCAAGATCCAATGTGAGAACAACCATTCACATCTCTTCCATGCACCAAACTGCTATCTCCATGAACGATTGGTTCAGCTAATCAGAATGCAACAGCAACCAGCATGAAAACTCCATTTCGTTTTTCAACCATAACATCCAAATATGTGATTGAGGGCCGCAAGCGAGTCTTCAGCGGTACTAGGCACGAACTCATGTCATGCCAGCCACGTGACCTTGACCACTACGCTACCGCGACCTACAAAATTTTGCTCATAGAATTTGTATTTTAAAAAACATTTGTAACTGTGAAGATTTTAGTCGCAATTATATTGTTTCTTCGTCTTTCTTTCAAATTTAATACTGGATGCTGATTTTTTTAACATATATATTTTTTCAAGCATTGAAAAAAAAAAAGGAAAACTATCGGTTTTTAATATAACCGGTTTTCTGATAACGCGTAGTCGATTTACTTTCAAATTAGAGAGTGAGTATGAATGTTTATTAAGGTTACATAATAAAGTGCTATTGGCAACGCTTGTAATTTTGAACCGCTGTCAAAAGACGAGGATGACACTTTTTTTTTAAAAAATTTTTAGGGAAGTAAATTGTTCAAACTTGAACATTTTTAGCGGTCGCATTCATAGAAGATTATTCGATTTAATCACATAGCTTTAGTCCCCATAGACTCGTTCTTTTATCGGAGCGCAGCGGTCGTTGACCCGTCGCTCGCTATCAAACGGTATCTCGTGGCAATTTTTGGTAGATGCTCTATCAAACTTGTTTTCTATGTAGTTGATATATACTGCATCTATATTTCCCCACCTCTTACTGAAATTGTTCCGTAACATCAGTAAGTGTTGTTTCATTAATTACCTTTTTTTTCTCCTTAGAATGTATAATTCCCAGTATAATGACTATCAAGAGGTCTCAGGGGTGTTAATTTCATCTCGGGCTGAAAATATAAACAATTTTCAAGTAGATATAATTCTTTGAAATTAAAAATAAATAATTCGAATCTTTTACAAACTATTTATAAAGAAATAGGCTTCAAAAAGTGTAAAATGTTTAAATATATAATCATAATTTAAAAAAATTGTAAACATATGGAAATAGGAAAAATTTCTGTAAAAAATATTAATTAAGTTTTACATTGCGCATCATATTTTCTAAAATAGTAGCTCTAATTACTAGCAAAAAGTTGCTTTATAAAGTTAAATGTATCCTCTCTTATTACACTGTAACTATATATATATTTTATATATGTATATCTTGTAGAGAAATTTTGATTATATATTATATATATATAAATAGTATAATAATTATATTTCTTAAAAAAAATTACATATAATTTTTTTAAAATTTTAATATTTTTTAAATATTTTGAAATACAAACGATATATAATATTAAAATAAGGTAGGGTTTAAAGAGTATATGGTACATTTTATAATTCTATAAAGTTTTAAACATAAAAGGATACTGTTTTGAAAAATAGCATGCGCAACGTAAAATTTACCTAATATTTATTACAGAAATGTTTCTTAATTTCATATGCTTATAATTTTTAAAATTATGATTCTATTTTAAACATTTTTTACTTTTTTGAAACTTTATTCCCTTATAAATAATGTGTAAAATATTCGAATTATTTAATTTTAATTTCAAAGAATTATATCTATTTGAAAATTGTTTGTGTTTTCTCCCCCCCCCCCTTTCGACTTTCGATACGAAATTAATACTCCTGAGACATCTTAAAATAAAAACGCACCCATTTCATTTAGAATGAGAGAATGAATATTTTTTTATCCAATATAAATGGAAGAGTATTTGCTTACAATTTTAAGCGTGATTGTGTGTGTGAAGAAAAAGAAATAATGTCGAACAATGTGTAAATCTGTTCATTCAAGAGCATATGAAAAAGATTTCTCTTTAAATACGACAATAAGAAAAGAGTTAGACAATTAAAACATAAGCTTAACTTGTCAGCAGTCAGTTTAAAAAAAAGGGGTTCTGATTAAAAAAATAAAGCTGCCATTGCTATATCACCGTGATCCCCAACCTTTTTACTGCCACGGACCGGTCAACATTTGATAATTTTACCACGGCCCGTTGATGGGGGGGGGGAGGGAGAAGTTGATTGTTTATATTTTAGATTGTTTTTGATTTAATAATTTTAGTTCAATTCTATTTAAACAAGCATTCAGTAATAAAATACAATCACACCAAAAAAATGAGCATAAAAGGATTTAACATGAAATAGGGCCTGGATTCGAATCCCGGAGAAGGCATGGATGTTTATAAATGTATAGTGCCTTCGCGGCTAAATAACCGTCTAGCTGCAAGTCCTCACGTGATTTGGGTGGAAGGGGAAGAGAGGTGGGAGGATCCTGATCACCCCCAGGGTGTTCTCCCTCAAAAATTGGGGGGGGGGGAGGCGGAACAACCAGAGAAAAATCGTACTGTCACCTGCATGGTGATCAAAGCTAACAACAGGCATTAAAATGTAGCCCTTAGCCACGATGAATTTCGTGGACCTTGATCTGATATTACTGTCGATCAGGTGGCATAAGTAATAACAACATTGAATATAAAAAGATTTTCATAAAAAGTCACGCAAATCCGTGAGAAATACACCACAGTAAATAAAATGAAGATAATTTAATGTTCCTTGTGCGGCCCGGTACTATTTGATCCAGGGACCGGGGTTTGAGGACCACTTCTATATCGTATCGTGTTTCCCGGATCATTACTAAAAAGCAGTGGTCTTCAAACTTTGTCGATTCAATGAACCCTTAGAAATATCAAGTGGTTTCGGGGAACCCTATACCAGCTTTAGAAGAATATATCCTAAAAATATTTGAATGATATCAACATGTAATATGTATTTTACTCAAAGGCTCAAAGGCTTCACACACAAAGAAAGTTACTGTATTTCTTGCTAAAGAGTTTTAACTTAAAATTAATGTAATTTATTAATAGCATGATTCGTGCTCCAGATGTCACTTTCCATTAATTATATTTACTGAATGAGATGTATATACAAGGGGTCCCAGGATTATTGGGACTAACTTTAAGGGGAGGTAGGGGGCAGGGCAAGGATTCCGATTTGCAAAGCAACCCATGGTCGGAAACGTCTTTGTTTGGCGTTGGTGGCGTTGTTCACAAAAGCATTGTAGAAAACAGACCTGCATTACCGTAGTTATTTGAGCTGTCATTGCCCCCAGAGGAGTATGGAACAGTTTTATGTACACCTAGCTGGCAGATATGCTTCTGATTTATGGATTGGCAGAAAGAAATGCATGGGTAGCAAAAAGATTGTATCGTAAAAGGTATCCACGGAGAGATGCCCTAGATTGCTAGTTGTTTGATACTTTGCATCACAATTTGTGACGGTACTGTTTGAAGATGGCATGAGAGTAATAGTTTGCC
Organism: Trichonephila clavata; assembly: GCA_019973975.1. Lineage (NCBI taxonomy): Eukaryota > Metazoa > Arthropoda > Arachnida > Araneae > Nephilidae > Trichonephila > Trichonephila clavata. The sequence goes on from BMAO01033344.1 coordinate 9,956, forward strand.
TTCACGTTACAAAACGCAATGAAAAGTACTTCGAGATCTCCCACGGCAGCAGCGACGGTTCGTACTCTGGTACTTGGATTCTTTCGATTGGTATCAAACCCATTTTGTTGTAAGCTGGAATATTGAATCACTCGTGCCTCAATTCACCTTTACTATGCCTATTACATCGCAGGGATCCATATTCACACAAATTATGATACAAATTAGTAAGCATCCTGTCAGTCCGGTGCATCTCTTTGTGGGTACCTTTTGCGATGCAATTTCTCTGCTGCCCGTGCATTTTCTTCTGCAAATCCGGGAATCACGCGCATATCTGCCAGCTGGTATTCGTAAAACTGTTTCTTACTCCTCTACGGGCGATGACAGCTCAAATTTCTGAGGTAATGCAGGTCTGATTTCTCCAATGCTTTTGTGAACAACGCCACCTAGTGCCTAACGAAAACGTTTCCGACCATGGGTTGCTTTGCAAATCTGAATCCTTGTGATGTCTTCTATTACCTCTTAAAGTTTGTACCAGTAATCCTGGGACACCCTATATACATGTGTATGTATGTGCTTGCATTCCCCTCCCCCTTCAAAACTGTCAAAGTCTAGGACTGTTGAAGTTGTCAACAGTCACATTTTCTATTCTGCATTTGATTTGTTTTGTTTTTGTTACCAACAGGTTGAGGAAAAATTTATAAGGGTTGAGAGATCTTCTCTCACCATGTGAGAAGAAGGGAAAGATGACTGGACATGTCAGATAACCAATCTATTTATTGAACACACAAATTATCAACTCAAATCTAATAATTCAAACGAGAAGAGATGTTCCCAATATGAGAGTAATCAACGAGATGCCAGAATTATGAGAAGACTTTTAAATATCGATCATCCCTTATCAGGATCAATCCACTGCCTAAATATCTGAGCTATAATTTAACTATAGTGACCAATCGTCACTTTAATTTTTTCAACTATCTAATCTCTGAACGCTCTATAAAATAGAATAATACCTGATGGGTAGCAATCTCTCCTCCTCACTTCTCTATCTCTCAATATTACTGGGTTGAAAACCTAGACTATATATCTTCGACCTAATCTGAATAATCACGTTTGCTTCGTCAGAGGATTGATTGCGAGTAAACCCGAATTGTGGTGTGGATAGACCAAAGATTTCCAATTAGATTACGTTAAAGGAAGAACGTGGATAGGTCCTTCACAAATTTTCACTTAAAATCGTTGTTCTGAATGGAATTAAAATGTTTTTAAGGGAGTGAGAATCTTCTGTGTATTTTGCATGAATTTACAATTAAAATGTTAGCTTAATTTTAGATTTTAACGTTGAATATATAGAACAATTGTTTCATCTCCTTTTCTGGGAAGCCTTCTGATTTATCATAGAACTCGAAATGATTTGTTTGCTTCAGATTCCACGATGGACATGGGTTCCTGGCGCAGCCCTCTACCCTCTACTTTGAACAGAGAAGTTGCTGGTTTTGACTTCTTGGTTTGGTGGGGTGAGGTGTGACTTCGGAAGCAAGGACTAATGGGAGGGGGGCTTAGCTTCGGCTCTTGGAGTTGAGGTTTCTAATTGGATGCTGGGAGTAAGCTTTAGTGTTGACTGCCCAAATTCAGGTTCAGACTAGTAAAAACTATGAAAACTAAAATCACACACAAAGGGGAATTGGGATTAAAAATAGATAGATATATTAAAAATTAAAATTTTTAAAAGTTAAATATTGAGAATATTTAAGAAAAGATTTAATTTTGTTCTAGTATTGCTTCTATTAGGAGATAAGTTTTTTCTTTATTATTATTTGTTTCTTTAAGTTTGAGAAGAAATTGTAAAATTTGGGGAGTTCTTTTTACTAGGTTTGAAATAAAACTGAAAAGTTGAATAAGTACTGAATCAGAGACATTGCTTTCATGATTAAGGAATCCCAAAATTCATTCTTTACCATCATTATTTTCATTTTGTGAATTATTGAGTTTATAAAGGATTGGGGGTGATGTGGCACGCCTATCCGGTAGGATAGAACCAAGTACCTTTGGATCCGAAGCCGAGTAACTTATCCACTACACCAAAATGCAGAGGTAGTTACTGGCTTATATAGATGGTACCGCTACATACACCCCACTAGTGAGTCGGTGGAGGGCGAACGAACGATGTATTTGTTTAATCAAGCGTGTTTTTTTGCTGCTGCGTCATGAGTTGTGACGGCTTTGTTGATTGCGTCATATGTGAGACGACTTTGCTGCGCCGAGTGGGTACGGGGACTTTGCTGCGTCGAGAGGGTTTGACGACTTTGCTGCGTCAAGTGAGTTTTGACGACTTTGTTTGGATGGCGCCACGACAGTTCAGAACGTTGCGTCTTTCTGAGTTCAGCCAGGGTCACAAATGATGTGGCGCTCCTATCCGGTAGGATAGAACCAGGTACCTTTGGATCCGATGCCGAGTAACTTATCCACTACACCAAAATGATCACCCTGGTGCAGAGGTAGTTACTGGCTTATATAGATGGTACCGCTACAGGGGTAACTCCGTTAACAACTTTAGCGAAGGTAATTCCTTTTCTAAAGTATTAGTTTTATTTAAATTTTCTAAGGGTGAACCCTTTTTAGACTTTGGGAATTTAGGGCATTTTTTTTGTATAGCTAGCAGCGTGTCCATAGTCATGGCACACAATTTATGCAATAAGGATTATCCTGCCTTTCCTTGAAATGATTTTTTGTCCCTTCATGCTGAGTTTTCTTTTCTAGAAAATATCCTCTTACATTTTTATTGAAAAAATCACGTAAGCTTTAACATGGTCCTTTAAATTCAATTCATTTTTATTTTATTCATTAGAAAACTGGTTAGTTTTTCAAAATATTCCACGTCCTTCTGTTCCAGTATTCATGCCCACAATTTAAGTTTTCAAACCAATGGATTCATTTTTTTCCCTTTTATTTTTATAATATTACATTCAGCTCTTGAATGGATAGACTAACTTCATTTAGAGTGGTAAATATGACCGCTAAGTAAGGTAAACATTTGCAACCATATTTGATCTCATAATTCTAGAGCATAGTCAAATGACTTGATTCATTTAAAAATAATCTGAGTTACGAATGTGAAAACAAGATTCTACGGTTTCTGAATGATTTTCCTCATAATAAAGCAAATAATCTCAAATTTATCATTTTCATAGCATCATTTGAAGCGTGCTTTAATGCATTCTTAATCATTCTACTACTGCGATTCACTATTCCAAATAAGTTTTGTTATGATTGAGTTTCATTTTTTTCTTTCTCCATTCTTTTGTATGCCTTATCAGAATCAAAACTGGGAAACTGTCTCTCATCTGCAAACAACGTATGATTTCAATAAAATATTAGCTTATTAATCATTGACTTTGGAAATCTAAATCTCTCTCAATTACCTCTTCTTTTGACTCACACAAACAGCAGGATAGTCTTTAAAACCAATTGATCTGAGTATTTGTCCAATAATTTCAGATAAAATTAAAAAGGAAAACTATTGATTGAATTTTATAAAATTTTTTATACAAAGCTCAAATCTCCCTCAATTATTTCTTTTTACTAAAACTCTTTTCTTTCATCAAGTTAGCTTCGTCGAATGATAATTTTTCTGTTATAAATTCTAGCGTTTTTTTGAAAAAGTAGTAATTAGCACAGCTGGTAAAAGATACAAATTTAGCAGATGTTTAACTATTCTTGTAATGAAAATAGTTGTTTTGAAACACATCTGTTTTTTTTTCTTTCTTTCTTTAATACGCAGAATATATTTGCTACGGAACAGGCATAATTATGCCAAACGATACTTTAAACATCAACTGAATGCAAAGACAGTCTACACTATTAAAATCCGAAGGTAAACAAACGTATCTCTATCTATCTATGTGCGTCAATCATTTAATAATTTCTTCATTTATGAAGTTAATTGCATGAAACTTTTTTCCCGTGTGTCGAACATTTCAAAAAATCCTCACAATTTTACTTCAAAATTCAAAAATAGTAGTGAAAATTTTGTAATTTGAAAAATTTCTACTTTTCTTTTTTTTTCAACATACAACTATTTTTAAAAAAGCTACATTTTCGTTTCCGGAACCTAAAAAATTGCAACAAAAGAATTGAAAAGTGAGTGAGTGATTTTTAAATTCGCACTGTTCGCCTATTCAAGGGTTATTGGCGATGGACCTCGAAATTTCCAACCATGGTCAAGTGACGAGGACGACATCTGAGCCCTTCACCCATCTCTCCTAATTACCACACCACACCACACCAACGCAAGAACAAATTTCAAAAAGGGAGTTTTAATGACATAGTTAAAGAAATCACTCACATCGCGCGCATACACACACATAAGTGCTACCATCCTGAGGGAAACAGGAAATTCCCATGGGGATTAAGTTATTCACTCGGTAAAAGCCCGTGCAACGCCGGGCTAAGCGGAGAGGAAATAAACAAAGTTTTTTCGAAAAATAATATTGGAAGTGCTGATTTTGTGAAGAGAAGGGAAAATTTTCTACGAGAAAGCCATTATACGCAATCAAGGGGCATGCACTCACATCGTACACCCACACAAAAGTGCTGGCGTCAGAAAGAAAGGAGGAAATTGACACGGGGATTATGTTATACCCTCGGTAAAAGCCCGTGCAACTCCGGGCCATGCCAACTAGTTTTTTTAAAAATTTTTTAAAAAAAACTCTTAAATACATATTGATATTTGATGAATTCATTTAAAAGTATGAGGATAAAATTCGAAAATTTGATATTCTATTACCTTTATGGCACTCATTTCCTTTTTTGTTTACATTTTATTTTTAATGAACTTTAAAAATAAGAGAATAGGTTTTTTATTAATTAGATTTAAATGTAGTTTATGAAGCGAAATGTTACTTTATCTATTTTAAGTTAATTTCAGAAATTCAGTTACAAGGTTTATTTTATAAATTTTTGAAAAACCCGATCAATTCTAGAAGACATTATATGAGTAAAATTTCAAGTATATTTTCCTAAAAAGAATTTTTTTCGCCTTCTTGAGACACGGTTTTTAAACTTACTTTTGCACTTGATACTGATCATGGATACATGGATTCTTCTTAGATGTATAGAAATATATGGTACTAAATTTACTTGGAGTTTTAAGTTATATTTATCCAGTTAAAAAAATTTAACAATTTCTATCAAATTATTTGAAAAAGTCAAAAACTGTGGAAATATTTATTTGGATTAATAATATATATTATATATATATATATATATATATATATATATATATATATATATATATATATATAACTGCTTTTATAAAATGGAAGAGAAAAAATACACTTTTAAAACTTTACTACAGACATTTATTAAAAATAATATTTTGATAAAACAAATATTTTCTTTTACTAAGGAAACAAGAAATAAAAAAATAGTTTAAAAAGGAAAGAAGTAAAAATAATTTTAAGTAAAAAAATAATTTAAAATTAAAATTTGTAAACAGTTTAAAATATATTTAAAAAAATGAAAAATTATACTAAATACTAACACTAAGATCTTTTTATCAAATGGATTACTGTAACGAATCCTTACACTTTATTTATTGAAAGATAATCTGTGAGTATATTTTTTTGATAAAAATTGTCCAAAATAATTCAATAGCTCATTCGCAACCCAAAACAGTATCAGAAGTCTATGCTGACGTAATAAAACCATCAGCTACAAAATGGAAACGTTAATTGAAGACAAGGTAAATCTTTTGACATAGTAAAACCATAAGCTACATAACTGGAAAAGGTAATTGAAGACAAGGTAGAGCTGTGTTGATACAATAAAAACGTCAGCTTCCTAAGCAAAGACGGTATTAGAAAACATGGTAAGGCGATGCGTCAGCGTCCTTTGTGGAAACAGTGTCTGAAGACAGGGTAAAGCTGTGCGTCAGCTTTCCAAGTGAACGGTGTCTTAAGACAGGTGAGGATCGTCAGCTTCCTAAGTGAAAGGTGTGAGGATACTCGTCAGCTTCCTAAGTGAAAATGGTGTATGAAGACAGGGTGAGGATACCCGTCAGCTTCCTAAGTGAAAACGGTGTATGAAGACAAGATGAAGCTATATGAACCCAATAAACGTAAGCCTCCTAATCGGAGACGGTTTTCGAAGACAGGGTAAAGCTTGTTAACACATTAAGACGTAAAAATCCTAAGTTGGAACGGTGATGGAAAACAGAGTAAAATAAAGCTTTAATGATATAATCGGCACGCAGTCGTTCAGTATTTGTGAGTTGGCATTTGTTTTTAGTTATATCTAGACAGTTTATGATGCTTCAGTATATCTTCTATGATTTCATCAATACATTTTTATGTGAAAGATGATGAGTTATTAAAGGTTGTAAGAGAAGTTAATACCCCTCATTTAATTAAATAGATTTTCTCTATGCATATAATAATGATACTTTAGCTATGCTCTAGAACTCCAACAATAAGTTTTTAGCTCAAAAGTTTTTTCTTTTCCTTTTAATAGAATATGGACATGAATTTTCATATCTCGTAACACATATTTTCTTTTAGATACCTTTCTAAAAATTCATTACTTAAATATATAGAATATTTTACACACACCCACACATACATACATACACGTATAAATGCACAAAATAGTTAATAAATTATTTAATGAAATCAATGGAGATTTCTTCGAAAAAAAACTCTAGATTTTTAATTTTTTTAAAAATTTTCAAAATTTTTTTTTATATGCAAAATTATTTTTAAAATATTAGACATTATTTAGAGGAAAGTATTTTAGCTAAATATATATATTATAATATATATATGTATTCTGTGTATAAATATAAAAAAATTGGTAGCATGTAATGCAATATCTTTTAATCGTGTGCTTAGTGATATTAATTTAATATGGGTATTCCCTGCAAATTGTTTCAAATTTTTGCTAAGTTGGATGATAACATTACACTATGGTTATCTTGATTTTTATCGTTTGGTACTGTGTTTTCTGTAATGTTTACGTATACGATCGTTTATTTTTATTGATTTATATTTATTGCAAAGCAATTTAATTTCAAACGACTCAATTATTTTAGAAATTTAACCCTTTCTATATTGGACAATATTGTTATAATTTCAAGTTCTATTTTGTGATTTCTTTCTGTTGGATAATGAATATTTCAGAAATTGTTGATGAGTACTAGGATCACTTTGTAAAAGATTATGAGGATTCAGCGTTTAAATATTACGAACTAATAGGATTATCGAATTCACTCGTTTGCTCAATACGATTTTCTAATGAATCAAATTTCTTTTTTTTCAAACTTAAAAAATTTTAGATTTTGGCCTTTATGAAATGTGAGAAATGTGTTGAACCCATAAGAATTGTTTCTTAAAGTAATAATTTTTGAACTGTTGAATTTTTTTTCACTGTAGATCTTACTGCCATATTAAAAACCTTACTGCCAGGTCATTTTTTATGCTGTAGGATTATAGAAATAGGGAATATAATTTCAAATAACTAAGAAAAAAAGGGCCTCAAGCATTTTGTAAAATTATACCTTACTAATATAGTATTTATATCTTTATATTCTTCGCGTTTATCCTCTTTAGTTGAAATTAAATTTTTACAAAGAAAAAAATGCATTTGTTATTAAACTAAACTAAACTCAGTGGCGCAGCAACCCATGAGGGTCAAGGCCTACTGTGTCCATCTAATTTTTCATG
>BMAO01033345.1:0-178747 GCA_019973975.1 Trichonephila clavata
GTAGCATCCATTCTTTTATATTTTTATACTAGCTTTTACCCGCGGCTCCGCTCGCGTTGATGTCTTTAAATAACTGTCAAAGTCGTAATCATTATCTTTTAAAAAGTAAGTAATATAATATGGTAATTTTTTTATTGCTTGACTGGAACCAATAAAATTTTAAAATTCTAAAATTGATCTTAGTTTATAAAAACTGAAAATGTAATTTATTATAATAATTAACAACAAAAATTCAATAACTTAAACTATTAATATTTTTAAAAATCGAAAGTATCTACGTTTAATATATAATTTCTCTTTAAAAGAGCTCAAAACAGAACTGTATAAAATATTATATGTCCTTCCGTCAGTTGCAAATATTTGAAGATTTGGGCATTGGACACACCGATCAGGCTACATATAGTTGGCCATGGTAAAAACATTGCTTTTCCAAATGCACCCCTGCTACCTGAAATGTTAGCTCTGTTAAAAGCAACATCAAAACTGGGGATATTGAAATCGTTTGAGTTGAAATGGTAGGTCAGTGGAGATACTTGGAATTCGAGGTATGATAACACTATCTCTTTTCATGACATATGTTAAAATATTGGCACCAAGTATATTCTGTATCAGTTTTTTGATCCAAAGTCTCGTTCCTTTACATAGTCGAGAAGCATCGAGATTTTGCATAACTGGTACATTTAGTTTTAATTGAAGTTTATGTGAGGGTACACCCGAAAGTTCAAGTGAATTTTAGATATTTCTTCATTTCCCCCCTCCCCCACACGTTTAAATTTTCAATGTTGATTTTATGGACAATGTCATTGTTAGGCGCCAATATTGATCTTGCGCGCAAACACTGACCCCAATTAATTTTTATTGCAAGCCCGGGTAAATTTGAACAATAAGATTTACATCATTTTCTTCTACATTACAAAATTCTCTGAAAGTAAAATATGACCTTCAGCATTTGCGTCCAAACATCCATAACCGATTTTCAATTGTAAATCTACGTCATTATGAAGATGCACTCTCATATTCATTTTTAGACTGAATTTTTCAACATTTCCCATAAGCTTGATGATTTAATTAGAGACTGATTTCATCTGCCAGTGTACCCCATCTGGATTACAGGGAGAGTTTTTCAAAATATGAACATGACATATGACATTATATGGCTTCCTCCATAGTAATATCTAGTATATCTTCAAAGTTAAACATCTATGTAAAATATCTAGATTCAGTATAAGTGAAAAATTTTGTGCAAAATATGAATATTGTATAATCAGGTTAAAAAAAATTCAGTAATAAATACTTTCAAAACTAATCAAAACTACTAAATTAATCAAAACTTTTTATGAAACTGTCAATTAATATTAACAGAGCTTTCAATATCACGCGCCTCGCAATTCGTTAAAACTTTATTTCGTTTCCCTCTTTAAAAAGTGGGAGAAAATTTGCATTTAAATTTCCTGAATTGTTGGAATAGAGAACTTCTTAGCCAACTTGGCGATGTTTCTCAAAGTTTGAGTTTGACATTGAGACTGATTTCATCAGCGACAGGATTACAGGGGGAGTTTTTGAAAATTCACCAGCCAATATATAATAAAGTACCATTCCTCCTATAATATCTGTACTAACTCGTAAATCCTGAAGAGTCCGATTTAACGCTTCTATAGCTTTCTTGCGAGACATTGTACTTTCATCTCACACTAAAAGCTTGCATTATGGAAGCATCCTGCTTGAGAGCTTTTTTTTCTGAAATTTCAGATGAGTGAATCTTCAAATGCAAGATTAAGCCATAATTTTAAAACGGAATGTGCAGTACGACCGTTGGTCAGTAAAGCCGCGGATATACCCGAAGAAGCCATAGCAACTGCTATCTTCTGGGTTTTTCTGATGGTCATTAATAATAAGTTAAGCAGAAACGTTTTTCCGGTTCATCTAGGGGCGTCGAGAAAAAAGAGTGCACCACTGCCGGATTCTATTTTGTGTAACACTTGTTGGAAAACGTGACTTTGTTCTGGAGTTAATTGAGGGATAAATTATGTTACTGATGTTGCAATGCTATAAAATCGTAGTTTAATTCTCAAGCAATTTCATTATCGAAGCCATTTTCGTCGACACGTCTAGGAATAATCATTCCAAAATCATGTAGCTTCTTCCCAACCATTTTGAAAACCTTTATTGCGTTTTGTTGTAGCTGTGTTGATTGAAAGGCATGTTTGCTTGTATTTGCTGCAAAATATCTTCCGCCATGTACTTTTTGTACTTATTCGAAAAGGTTTGAGGATTAGAAAGACCGAAGATGTGAAATAAATATTGCGTAAAGCACGGCGAGTGACATTGTATGGCTTCCTCTATAGTATTATCTAGTATATCTTTAAAGTAATTCTTCCACGTAAAATATCTAGATTCAGTATAAGTGAAACATTTTGTGCAAAATATGAATATTGTATAATTAGATTTTAAAAAAATTCAAAGTGATAAACATTCGAAAAATCAAAACTTTTTATGAAACTGTCAATATTACCATAAAATTTTCAATATCACGCGCGCAATTCGCTAAAACTTTATTTCGTTTCCCTCTTTAAAATGTGGTAGAAAATTTGCATTAATATATCTGGGATTGTCGGAATAGAGAACTTCTTAGCCAACTTGGCGATCTTTCTCAAAGTTTAAGTTTGACATTTAACAAACGTAACGTAATGAACGTTAGACGTTTAATAAAAAAACCATTTAAAAATTTGGTTTTTGTAAAGATGCTAAATTACACTATATTTCAGTTATTTGTTACAAATGTGAGAAAATTTTTATTAAAATTTCCATTATTGGCCAACTGTATAATTTTGCGCCATCTTGGGGGGGGGGAGTAAGCAAAGTCCCATGGTTTTACCCGCATAGTTTCCGTTCCCGTAGGAATATGGAGATAAAATGTACCTTATGTTACTCGCTGATAATGTAGCTTTCCATTATGAAAGAATTTTTAAAATCGCACCAGCCGTTTCCGAGATTAGCCGGAACAAACAGACAGACAGACAAAAATTTTAAAAATTGTTTTTTTTTTATATAAGTACCGTATACACCTTTAAATGCATTTAGTAAAAAGCTGCTAATTTGAAATTACAAACAGACACTTCAATTTTATTTATTTATATAGATTTAACTATTATTTTAATTTTTCATATCTTCTTTTAAATTTTTTGTCTGGTTATGTTGCAATTTCAATTCTTTTCAGTTTTAATCATTTTTATTCATCTCTTTGTAGAGAAATTTTGATTATATATAAGGAGAGTGAAGTAATAATAGGAAGTGAAAAATCACGTCCTTCATAGAGCGATATGGAGTAGAATTTTGCAGGGACATGTTTCGCATTAAGATTTTAATTTTACTATGTTGCACGAATACTTATATTTTCTGTTGTTTAAGTTTTCATTTAATAAATATTATTAAAAGATGTTTAATGCATTATGTATTATATGTATAGGAACAATTTTAATTTTTTATGTTGAAAGGATAGTTATATTTTTTGATGCCTATTTTTGCGTTTAAAATTATATTTAAATGATGCATATTTAATGTATGATAAAACTAAATTTGTGTTTTTGACCTCTATTATCTGACACTTTATGGATTGCGGCGAGAATATAATTTTTTCAAATATTTACTACTGCGTGGCAAACTAGTGCGTCTTAGAATCGAAGGGAAAAAATCGTCAGAGGAGAAAATTGAGTTTTCACCTCTTTCAAAAAGAAAAGCGCTACCATCCATTCTGGCCATTAGAATCAATGACACATCACATCCGCAGTTTATCTTCAGTATTTATTCTATCTAGTTCCGCTTTTCCGCTTAGGCACGTGTTTGGAGGGTGAAAAAAAAGAGAAAAAAAAAACTTAAATTGAAGGGATCGTACCACCACCTAGTGAATTGTGACAGAAACCTTTCTGCCCTCAAGAGAGTAAAGACTAAAATGCGATATACAATTAAAAAAGTAAAGCTTTACAGTTTGATGTTGCTATGCATTCAAAATGATATTGCAATGGAAATTAATTACAGTGAAGTTATTAATGATTTTCTCAAAAAAATCATTCGCTTTTCGAAGAAAATCTTCGTTACACAAGTACAATGACAGTGACTCAACAAAAAATAAGAATATCAAAAAGTAAAAAATAAGCATGCGATAAGCGATGAAACAGATAATTAACAACTTAAAAACAGTTCTTTAAATAATATATACTTTATACCGTAATTGCCAAGAATTTCATTCATTTACTGTACTAATTTACAAAAATGTGGTTGGTCTGTGATGCTTTAAAGCAGTGGTCTTCAAATTTAATTCATGGAACCTAGAACAATGGTCTTCAAATTGTGTTCCACGGAACCCTGGGGATCCACAAAGTATACCCAAGTTTCCCCCAAGTCACAATAAAAAATTCGAGAAGAAATCAATATGTATGCAAAATGAATTCACGATCTCTATGAAGTTACAGGTAACTAAGGCTCATCCTCCTCCCCATTCATTGAAACAGAAAATTTTATTTATACAAAAGCACTTTTTTTATACTTTTATTATTATAAAAGAATATTAAAACTTTTTATCTTTATTTTTACACACACACACAACACACTTTCTACTAGATTATGAATATTCTATTGTTTACATATCTCATGTTCCACAACATAATTTTATGCTCGTAACTTCGCACAAAGTCACGCAAGTTTTCTAATGGAAAATATAACTTTTTGCATTTGTGGAAGAAATCTGTAATGAAGGATAGAAAACAGCTTATCAACAGATTCGATGTTAAAATCTAAATTTAAATAAGAAGAGCTTCTAAATTTTACTTTTCAAATTTTTTCATGCGAAATACAAGGGATTTCTCACACAGTTATAAACATTTTAATACCATTCAGAACACTGTTTAAGTGAAATTTATTTCTCAAAGTAAGCGGCCACAAAAAGAAAGTGTACAAATAAATTAAAATCAGAACATTAATGAGATTGATTTTAATATCAAAGGACCATGGCTGCGACAGTGTGTGTTAAAAAAGAAGTACATGTTCCAGTTACTAAATTTAATGTATGGATTAGCGACACTTGGATCACAAATTAATATTATTAATGTATAAATTATATCAAAAAATTAAATTAAAATGTTTTTAATAGTAAATGCAATACTTCTTTATACGCATGTCTGTCTTCGAAGTGTAGTATGGAATGGGGCTCCACGAGTGAGTGAGTGAATATTAACATCGCACTGATTAGCAACACAAGGGCTTTTGGCGACGGTCCGCTTAATTTTGAACCATGGTTAAGTGACGCTGATGACACCTGAGCTGGCACCACCTCTCCTAACTACCACACCACACCAACTGGAGGACGTTTGAGCTCTCGACAGATTTAACGTGCATCGCACCCCTACACGGCGGATCTTTAGTGGTACTGGGATCGAACTCATGATACACTAGCCATGATCCGATGCCTAGACCACTTGGCCACCGCTGCCGGTGCTCTACGAGAATACTTTCTAGTTCTAGGGGGGCTCCAAGAAAACAATTTCTAGTTCTAGAGGGACAAGAAAACGATTTCAAGTTCTAGAAGTTCCATAAATTGAAAAAGTTTTTAGACCAATGCCCTGGAACTATAAGTTGCTTCCAGGGACCCCATTCCTCCCCCCTTAAGAAATATTTAGAAAAATGTATCTTAAAATATTTAAAGTAGATCAACTAATTACAAATACTTAATGTGTAAAGTTGTTGAAAAATGTTTTGCATATCATATTAAAGAAATTCAGTCTAATTTTAAAATAATTTACTCATTAAAAATGCTAATTTGTGATCCAAATGTCATAAACATGCACTATATTGCCGTATAAAGGAGAAGTGCAATCATTCAACTGTAGCTCGGTCGTTAGAGCACTGGACTGAAGATTTGTCAATCACTGGTTCGAATCCGAGCCGGTGCGTTAATTTTAAAGTATTGTTTATTATTTCTCTGGAATCTGGCTGATTCTAGAACTTTCTTTAGCATATGTAAATTAGGCGCAGCGGGCGCCAGCGCGTATGTCCATTTCTTTCTCGAGTAATCTTCTAGCATTATAAAAGCGGAATGAATCCCTTCAGTAAAAGAGAATTCTCTTTGTTCTAATAAATACATGTTAAATCAAACCGTGTGGTTATTTCAATCTTCGTGACAATATTTTGTAATTGAGATGTATGCTTATATTTTTTTACACAAAATGTCAAAGTCATGTTCTATTGAAAGCATTTGTAGTCGTATTTTATATTCCGTGTTGAATTTGTTTTGTGTTCTAAATGACATTAAAATGTTTATAGCAGCGAGGAAAATCTTGTATATTTCGCATGAATTTCCACCCTAAAATTCAAGAGCAGTTCTTGCTGAAATTTAGATTTTAATGTCGAATCTGTTAATACGTCGATAAGTTGCTCCCTCTCCTTCGTAATAGGTGCAGTCCCCTCCCTCCCCCTGCACCTATTGTGAAAAGATGAAAATTTTGGACATACAAGAAAGTAAAATTTCAACTACAAATCGCCCAGAATTTATCAATCCCAAATATCCCCTGGAAAGAACACCTCCCCATCCGACCCAACTTGGCCACAGATCTCAATACAGAATATGGCGTTGTGGTCAAGATCAACCACCAATGAATTATTCCCAAAATCTAGTATACAACCAGGTATATCCTCAACGTCCAACTTCCTATCAGCATCACCCATCTTTTATTCCTCAGCAGCCGACCATGTACCCAGGAAATCAACGGATCTCGCAACAAAGATCAGCGGGATTGCGACCTGATTCTCCAAATTTCCATCCCAGTCACAGACTACGAGAAAATAATACGATAATTCAACCATATCAAAGATGAGATCTTCTCATCTTCCAAGCGAGCATCAATTCAAAGAAGAGTGAATCTCTATTGGATACAGGATCTAATATTAACCTAATTTGTAAAAAATTACTAACAAAAATCAAAGGAGAGAAAAATGTAGAACGCCTAGAATCGGACATATCCACCATTAATGGACAAATTAAGGTTAGTGAATATACTATTTTACCAATGAAAATAGGATACATTATTAAAGATATTAAATTTCTCATAGTAAATGTAGAATTACCATACTTAATCATATCTTGTCAAACTCTGAGTAGTTTTGAATTAATTATTAATTTTAGTGAACAGAAAATATTTCAAAGAGGCAAAATAATTCCACAACAGGGTGAACCTACAGAAATTATTGAAGAAACGCATAAGCATAAACTATATAATAAAAGTCTTAAATTTAATAATAAAATTATTTAAAAAAGTTGATCATGTGTTTAATATAGAAATAATTCCTAACAGTGATTATGATATTGTTAATATTATTGATAAATTCAAACATGTCTTTGCTAAAAATAAATTTGATGTGGGTGAAATAAGCTGTGCTTCCCCTAAAATCGTACTTAATTCAGAATTACCCATTGCAAATCGCCCTTATCGAACCTCTCCTATAGATGACGCGGAAATAAAAAAACAATTAGATGCATTGCTGACAGCAGGAATAATTAAACCATCTCATAGTTCTTATGCTGCCCCTATAACGTTAGCATTTAAAAAAGAGGATAATGCTCGAACACGATTATGTATCGATTATAGGAAGTTGAATGCTATCACAAAATTAGATGCGGAACCAATTCCTCGAATAGATGCAGTTTTAGATAAATTAACACATGCAAAATGTTTCTCAACGATTGATTTATGCAGTGGATATTGGCATAGTGAATTAGATGATAATGAATCTGACAAACTTGCATTTACATCAAATTATGGTCTTTTTCAATTTAATCTCTTGCCTTTTGGATACAAAAATTCCCCAGCTATTTTTCAAAGAGCAATTCGACAGATTCTAAATAAATATCAAATAAAATTTGCTCTAAAAATTACTTTGAAGATATAATAGTATTTTCAGAATCAATTGAAGAACATACAAAGCATTTAGAAGAAATTTTTAAAATTTGTGAAATAGAAAATATCAAATTAAATTCTCAAAATGTAAATTTGGTAAAGATACAATTGATTTCTTGGGATATGAGATAAAACAAGCGTCATACAGTCCAAACAATACGAATGTAGAAATAATTAAAAAACTCTTACCTCCTCGAAATGTAAAAGAGATTTACAAAGATTTCTGGGTAGTATTAATGTCTACCATAAATTCATTCCTCAATATGCAAAATTAAGAATGCCATTAAATATTCTTAAAAAGAATCAAAATTGGAACTGGACCCCAGAATGTCAACAGTCTTTTCAAAAACTTAAAGACAGCTTAATTTCAAAACCAATTTAGCCTTATTCAATCCAAATTACCCTTGTCATCTTTATGTTAACGCATCGAAAACTTCCATATCATGTATCCTCAAACAGAAACCGAATGGAGATCAGCACCCGATCGCATTTCACTCAAGACGATTGAGAAATTATGAAATTATACGATAACTGAATTAGAATGCTTAGCGATAATTGATAGTTTAAATTCCATTGCTATCTTCATGGATCTCCTTTCACAGTTCATACAGATCATAATGCGTTAGTTTGGCTTAAAAATTTTAAAAATCCCACAGGTCGACTTTTTAGATGGTCTTTAAAAGTTTCCATGTATGATTTTGATATAAAATATAAGAAAGGTAGTACTAATATTGAAGTTGATATGCTAACCAGAAATCCTATTGCTTATCATTTAATTTATACTCCCTCAGAACCTTTATTAGACAGCAATAAGATAATTCATTTTCAAAATTTAGAAAATATATCAGCCCCTAAATGTTTTAAGAGAGATGGTGTTTTCGTTGTAAAAAGACAAGGTTTATGTAAAATAATTGTACCCAAAGCACTACGAGTGAAACTAATAGAAAAAATACACGAAAAATTTGGTCATTCTGGTGTAGCTACCATGTTAAAATTAATATCGCCGCAATATTACTGGATAAAAATTATAACTGATGTAAGAAATTATGTAAAACACTGAAACGTGTCAATTTAATAAGAAGTCACATCAGAAAAAATACGGACTGATGTGTGTGAAAAACTTCCCTTATGTGAAAAACCTTTTGAATTGTTATCAGTAGATAGTGTAGGCGGTTTAACTTATTATAATTCAGTAAAGAAATAATTGCACATTATTATAGATTATGCCACCAGATATATTTAAACTTTCCTTTCAAAAAATGCAACAACTGATACAGTATATTAATTGTTTGAGGCAAATCTTCAAAAATCATGTACCAGAAAAAATATTAAGTGACAGGAATACTGCATTTACATCTTCAAAATTCAAACATTTTTTAGAACATAACAATGTTACTCAATTACTAACTACTTCTCATCGACCGCAAACTAATGGAAAAGTGGAAAGAGTCAATCAAACTATCATTACCCACTTAAAATGCGAAATTAGTAATAACACAAGTAAAGTCCCATGGACAAAGATTTTAGAAAAAGTAACGTATCAATATAATCAAACTCCACATACAATAACAGGCTTTTCTCCCACCTATTTAATGTATGGCAATTTACCTTTTAAAATTTCACTAAGAGATAATAAAATATATCCTCCCATAGAAGAAGCAAGAAAATTAGCCAAAGAAAGAACACAACAATATTATAACATCAATAAAATTAGATACGACAAAAAATTTCAAAAAGCTGATTTTAAGGTTGGTGATTTAGTGATGTATGAGGAATTCCAATACCTCAATACAAGGAAATTAAGTCCCCCTTATTCAGGTCCTTACACAGTATTAAGTAAATATTTAGATGTATTGTTTGAAATCGATAGACCCAATGCCCTTAATAAAACCGAAACTGAATTATATATAGTTCATTCAATCCGCTTAAGGCATTTTCATCCATCTGAAAAATTTCAATTGAATTACCTTCAACAAAATATCCAAAATAAAGAGAAAAAGAAAAGAAATGTATTGTGTAGTACAGAAATGACTGAGTTTTGCTTAACAAGACTCTTCGAAGAGGAATAGTAATATAAATTATATTAAAATATTTATCTATATATATAAAGGAGAAAAGCGACTCACACACACTGACTGACTGACTAATCACGATATCTCTGGAACTATTCAACCTACAGACTTGAAATTTGGTAGACATGTTCCGTTCATAGAGTAGACATCAGCTAAGAACGGATTTTCCGAAATTCGAAACGCAAGGGGCGTAACGGGGGGTTAAGGGGCGTTATAAATAATTGTTTCCATGTTTAAACTACTCAATGTACAATTTTGAAATTGGGTAAGCAGATTCCTTTCATACAGTAGAGATCCACTAAAAAATAAGTTTGGTGAAATTCGACCCCCAAGGGGCGTTGCAGGGGCTTAGGAGGCGTTATAGATAATTATTTCCATTTTTAAACTATTTGACGAACTGTCTTTAAATTTGATAAATAGAATCCTTTCGTAGAATAATGATCAGTTACAAAACCGGTTTTGTGAAAACAGACTTCTAAGTGGCGTTGCGGGGGATTAAGGGGCGTAATAGATAAATATATCCGTTTTTAAACTACTTCACCTACCTGCTTGAAAATTGGTAGGTAAGTTTCTTTCATGGAGTAAATATCCGCTACAAAATGGGTTTTGGGAAAATTGACCCCCAAGGGGTGTTGTGGGGGCGGGGGGTTTAAGGGGCGTTATAAATTCCGATTTTTAAGTTATTAGACGTACAGTCTTGAATTTTAGTAAGCGGATTCCTCTCATAGGGTAGAGATACGCTACAAAATGGGTTTCGTAAAAATTTCCCCCAAGTGGCGTTGCAAGACTTAAGGGGCGTTATAGATAATTATTTCCATTTTTAAACTATTAGACGCACAGTCTTTATATTTGATGCATAGATTTCTTTCATAGAGTAGAGATCAGCTATAACAAGATTTTGTGAAAACAGACCTCTAAGTGGCGTTGCGGGGGATTAAGTGGCGTAATAGATAAATATTCCCGTTTTTAAACTACTCCTCCTACCTGCTTGAAAATTGGTACGTAAGTTTCTTTCATGGAGTAAATATCCGCTACAGAGTGAGTTTTGGGAAAATTGACCCCCAAGGGTTGTTGCGGGGGTGGCGGGTTTAAGGGGCGTTATAAATTCCGATTTTTAAGTTATTACACGTCCAGTCTTGAAACTTAGTAAGCAGATTCCTCTCATAGGTTAGAGATAAGCTACAAAATGGGTTTCGTGAAAATTGCCCCCAAGTGGCGTTGCGAGACTTAAGGGGTGTTATAGATAATTATTTCCATTTTTAAACTATTAGACGCGCAGTCTTTATATTTTATAAATAGATTTCTTTCATAGAGTAGAGATCAACTATAAGAAGGTTTTGGGAAAACAGACATCTAAGTGGCGTTGCGGGAGATGAAGTGGCGTAATAGATAAATATTTTCGTTTTTAAACTACTTGACCTACCTGCTTGAAAATTGGTAGGAATGTTTTTTCCATAGAGTAAATATTCGCTACAAAACGGGTTTTGGGAAAATTGACCCACAAGGGGTGTTGCAGGGGGTTAAGGGCAGATATAAATAATTATTTCTATTTTTAAACTATTAGACGCACAGTCTTGAAATTTGGTAAGCAGATTTCTCTCATAGGATAGAGATACACTAAAAAATGTGTTTTGGGAAAATCGACACCTAGGTGGCGTTGCGGGGCGTTATAGATAAAAAGTTTTGTTGCATTTTTAATTTATTGGACGCAGTGTCTTCAAATTTTGCTAAGCAGATTCCTTTCATAGATTGCAATTCCCCTACAAAATGGGTTTTGTGAAAATAGACCCAGAAGTGGCGTTGCGGGGGCTCAAGTGGCGTTATAGATAATTATCCCCATTTTTAAACTATTAGACGTACAGTCTTGAAATTTGATAAGCAGATTCCTTTTGTAAAGTAGAGAACCGCTACAAAATGGGTTTTGCGAATATCAACTACCAAGTTTAATTTCGGGAGATTAAGAGGCGTAATCGATAAATATTTCCATTTTTAAACTATTTGATCATACTGCTTGAAAATTGGTATGCATGTTCCTTTCATGGAATAGAGTTTCTCTAACAAAGAGTAAAACGAAAATTGACCCCCAAGGATGGTCGCGAGGGGTCAAGAGGAGTTACAGAAAAAATTCCTGTTTTTAATTGTTAGACCCAAATACTTGAAATTTGTTAAGCATGTTTCTTTTGTTGAATAGGGATCCACTAAGAATGTATTTTAAGCAAATCAAGTTCTGGGGGGGCGTGCAGAGGGTTACTGGGACGTATTGACAAAAAAAATTCCTTTTTTCGAGCTACAAGGACTATAATGATGAAATTTGGTTTGCATTTTTCTTTTGTTGAATTGAAATCCGCTAAGAGCAGTAATTTTGGAAAACGGCTCTCAACGGGATTACGGGGATATTTATAGTAAAACTTTTGCTATTTTCTGTTAGATTTAGACTTGAAATTTGGCTTGCATGTTCAATGTACGGAGTAGAGATCCACCGAAAATTGGTTTTGCGGGAATCCACTTGGTTTATGGGTTACGAAAGAGCAAACATCATTCTATACTTCAATTTTAGAGATTTTTAGAAAATACAAATTAGATGAGTTCTGCCCTTTTTTTTGCGACAGTTAAAGGTATAAGTATATATTTCAATACAATCGAATTCTTAATGCTAGGACTTAGATATCAATAATTTATACATATATATAAGCAGTAAAAATTTATAAAACATCATGAACCCAGCGAAGCGGGCGGGTAACAGCTAGTAGAATATATTTTGTGTTAAGTGATATTGTTTATAGTATTTTATTATATAAAATTTTGAGAAATTTTAATGTATTTCATTATTTTATTTTAAATTGTTAAAGGAATTATATCATTTATATGAAAGTATTGGTGTTAAATAGTTGAAAGATATAACGTTAGTTATTCGAGAAATGACACTCTAATGTACTCATATTAAGGGAACTGATTGTGAGGAAAATTAAAGTCACATTGCATTCTTATTATCCACTGAATTTTATTATTTTATTAATTATTCTATTCATCAGTAACTTTACTAAATTTAAATTTAAATTAAAAATTTTCTCATCTTGAAATTGTGTGTTTTGATATACTGGCCACATATCAGGATTCACTGTTTCTCGAAATTTTCCTGGTCTAAATTTAAAGCAATTAAACAACTTGATTTTAGAAATGATACAGTGGATCGAAGAGAATACAATCATTATGATTTTGTATATGTCTTTTGAAACATTAAGAGGACAAACTTATTTAGTTTGATTTGTGTACCTCTTATTGTGTTTTCATATTAGCATCCCTGAACATCTGTGATTTGATCACGCAGATTTGTCAGAGAGATGTGTTGGTATTGGTATGGTGTAAATTATATTACTGAATATAAAATGCGAAGGAGAAAAATTTGTCTATGAAATGAATAAGTTGCAAAAGTTACAGAGAGATTCAAAATGTGTTTTATGTGATGATTTGAAGTAAAAGTGAAAAATTTACTACACTAATTTGTATGTGTTGTTGAAAAATAATTAATATAAGTAATGATAGATTTATTTCTAGAAATGATTCCACTTTTCGAATCGAGATAAATAAATGAGCTCTTATATTCTTATAATACATGTAAAAGGAATATGGTCTGGTGTGTTGAATAGTGTATAAGTGTTAGATAAACTGTTCACATTATTAATCATATCATTTTATTCATGTCTATGCTTTGATATTTTAACAGTGTATTTCAGCTATGTATATTTTTATGTAACAAAATTTAGTACTACGAAGGCGCCTTGTGTGAGTATATTTTAATAGAAAATTCGTATCTTAATATATTTGTATATCATGTATTTTTTTAAATTATATTATTGTTTAATATGATAAATTTCCACACATAGGTAGACTATGTGCTAGCAATAACACAAATCTAATAATATGAAAGATTTAGAGAAAACGTTAAGCTCTTTTTCTGGATGAAACATACGATTTGAAAACGCTAATGTACATTTATGTGTAAGGAATTTCATTTTATCAATTAATATTTTAAAATTGTTATTATTTTGCTTATTGCTATAATTTCGTTTATTGTATTTTGATTTTATTATTCGTGTTACTTAATTCTATTTACTATGTGTAAAATGTATTTCTATATTATGTTATGTATATATTGAAATTTATTATGTTTGTAAGAGAGAAAGACCACCGTTACTCCAATTTTAAAATTGGGGGAAAATGTAAGGATAATTAAATTAGATCTAAAACTAATTTGCTAGTCCACCTCTAACTTTTATCTTCCCGTTACATCTTCAAGTATTAAATTTATTACCCAGTTCGGGAATATAGAACACATGGCTTAACAGAAGTTCACCGGCTCCGACCATTAATTTTTATTACCTATATGTCACGCTTAAATTCTCAAATATACCTCTTAAATCAGAAGCGTACTTGAAGACATCTGACTTCTGAGGGGGCCGCCGATTTATATGGTTAACACGTGTCCGTCTCTCTCTTACAAACAGATTACAAAATGATCTCATAGAATAAAGACGTTTAAATGAAAATGGCTTGATCTTCACTCGAAAAACACGACATATATATATATACAACACATAAATTATTGATATCTAAATCCTAGCATTAAGAATTCAATTGTATTGAAAAATACACTTATACCTGTAACTCTCCTCTTGATAAAAAAAAACTTCAATTTTGGAGATTATTGGATAAAAAATTAGAAGTAAAGAATGATTTTTGCACTTTCCGTAACCCTATAACCAACGGCTTTCCGTAAATCCAATTTTTGGTGGATTCCTACTCCGTAAAATAAATATGCAAGCCAAATTTCGAGTCTACATCTAACAGAGCAAAGACGAAACTTTATTATCAATATATTCCGTTATCTCATTGAGAGTCGTTCTCCAAAATAACCGTTCTTAACGTATATCAATTGAATAAAAGAAAAATGCAAACCAAATTCCATTATTATAGTCCTTGTAGTTCAAAAAAAGGATTTTTTTTGTCAATACGCCCCAGTATATTCGTGCTCCCCCGGAGTTGCTTTCCCTCAAATACATTCTTAGTGGATCTCTATTCAACAAAACATGCTTAACCAATTTCAAGTATAATCTAACAATGAAAAAACAGGAATTTTTTCTATAACTCCCTTGACCCCTCACAGCCCTCTTTATGGGTTAATTTTCGTTTTGCTCTTTGTTGGAGGAATCTTTGTTCCATGAAAGGAACATGCCTAACAATTTTCAAGCCGGTAGTCTAATAGTTTAAAAACTAAAACATTTATTTATTAAGCCACTTATTTCTACGAAATGTGGGTTGATTTTCGCGAAACCCGTTTTGTAGCGGTTCTCTACTCTACGGAAGGAATATGCTTACTGAATTTCAGGGCCTGTACATCTAGTAGTTTAAAAATTGGAATAATTATCTATAACGCCTCTTGAGCCTCCGCAACGCTACTTGGGGTCTGTTTTCACAAACCCATTTTGGGAACTGTACTCTATGAAAGGAATCTGCTTACCAAATTTGAATGCTGTGAGTCTAATTTACAGTGGGAAAAAATATCTATAACGCCCCTTGAGACCCCTCAACGCCATCTAGGTGTCGTTTTTCCCAAAACACATTATATAGAGGGTCTTTAATCCCTGAAAGTATTCTGATTATCATATTTCAAAACTGCACGTGTAATGGTTCAAATTATTATCTCCCCTTAAACCCCCGCAATATCCCTTGGGGGTCAATTTTCCTTAAACCCATTTTGTACTGGATATTTACTCCATGGAAAGAAACATTCCTACCAATTTTCAAGCAGGTAGGTCAAGTAGTTTAAAAACTTAAATATTTATCTATTACGCCCCTTAATCCCCCGCAATGCCACTTGGGGGGCTATTTTCACAAAACCCATCTAGTAGCTGATCTCTACTCATGAAGGGAATTTATTTATCAAATTTAAAGACTATACGTCTAATAGTTTTTAAATGGAAATAATTATCTATAACGTCCCCTAAGCCGCCGCAACACCCCTTGTTGGTCGATTTTCACCAAACTCGTTTTATAGCGGATCTCTTCTCTATGAAAGGAATCTGCTTATCTAATTTCAAGATTGTACGTCGAAGAGTTTAAATATGGAAACTATTATTTATAACGCCTCTTAAACCCCGTAACACGATTCGAATTTCGCAAAAAATCCGTTCTCTCTCTCTCTCTCTCAGCGGATCTCTACTCTATGAAAGGAACATGTCTATCGAATTCCAAGTCTGTACGTTGAATAATTTAGGAGATATCGGGATTAGTTAGTCAGTGAATGAGTCGCTTTTCTCCTTTATATATATAGACTCGCTGACTCGGCCAGGCGTTGCTGAGGCTTTGTCAATACGTCGATATAATATTATTTTAAGCTATACAATGCAGTCAAATTAATCTTCGTTTACAATTTCGGAGAGTTGAAATTAAGTATAAAGAAACTAGTTCAATTTTGCATTTCATTCATCTCCTATTTGAGTATAGTACAATGCAGGAATTACTGACAAAGTTGTTAAGTAACTACACATGAAAATTTAAATTTATAAATGTGGTAATTAACGTTGATTTTTACAATTATTCTTTTGTTTTAAAATATAACAATAAATAATTGTAATATAACCCCTTATCACTATTCGGTGATTAGTATTTTTCGGTAACCCCCGTCTTTTGCTAACTCAAATAGATTCAACGGTTTCCCCACACGTGAGAATGCAACGTATAGTTGCCCATTCGAGAAACATGGATTTTCTCCAAGCATTAAATGAAAGTATTTGGCTTTCAGATTCACTTATGGTCATCACGAAAACAAAATGAATTGGGAATTGAAGACTTTTGAATGGTATTCGAGATTCTGACAGTATCAGTGGAAACAGAAACGATTTTTCTTTAAAATTTACAGTCAAATTGTTTACTTCAAGAAGTTTCCCGGTAATTATTTTGATCAAACGTGTACTGCTGCATAATCTAGATGGAATTAAGTTACGCAGGCGAATAACCATTTAACCAATCTTCAACCGAAGATTGTATGGTGGCATTCCTGATATATCTACAGAACTCAAAAGCTGAGAAATTATGGTTTTGTTTTCATCAACAGTAGTGTCGATTGATGTAAAAGGCATTGGATCAGATGGACACAAGTCTGTATCTAGAAGTTTATTTCGCAAAAATACATCATTTTTTCTGATTAAGTAACAGGATTACAGATCCAATAATTATCTAGATAATTATACAGTATATCCCCTGAAAGACACTCTCAATCAATTCCTTTTTATCTGAACTAAAGTACAGAAATTGTCTGGCTATTTCATTAATTATGCATTAGGATGCAGTTATACTTCACCGTTTCCAAAATCCAGCGTGAGTAAGTTAGTGAATATTAACGTCGCACTTTTCAGCTACACGACTGCTTTTGGCGACGCTCCACGTAATTTTGAACCAGGGTCAAGTGAAGCGGACGACACCTGAGCTGAAACCCAATCTTCTAACTACCACACCACACCAAAGGGAGGACGTTTGAGCTCTCGACAGATTTAACGTGCACCTTACCCCTACACGGTGGGTCTTCAGTGGTACTGAGATCGAACTCGTGACACGCTAGCCATGTTCCGATGCCTAGACCACTTGGCTACCACGGCCACTTCCAATGTCCAGCAGTTGATTAGAAAATATTTGATCCTATTGATCATCTTGCAAATGTACTCGCGAGTTTAGGGTCAATCGAAGTGATTCCTCGCATCTCCCTAAAAATGATTTTTTTAAACATGGTTTAATGTCGTGTGCAAAAGTAGTGCGAGGAATGGCTGGTAATTCCTGTCGGAAAACACCAGACAGTAGAAGGACAGCACCATCGGGAATATTTTTCTGTTGAAATCTAGCAAATTTCTTTTTAATGCTTTGAATGAATGTTTATGGTCCATGGTACACTTATCCCTGATTATAATTCAACTCCTTTGCAATTTTGTAGCCAATCAGTTTTATTTTTCAATGGTACACATTGCATCTGGTTTCTTGTGAATACATAATGGCAGTTTGTCCACCATCCAACAAAGTGACAACAATGCCTGAAGATGCCATAGCCAGTGCAATTTCCTACTGCAATCGTATTTTCGCAAGGCTGCGCCTGCAAGTTTAGTTGCTATAATGAATGAAAATACGGAGACGGGACTCGAACGCAAAGCCATTCGACCTCATTCTAGCAATACCCAGAAAAGTTACGGAAGCTTTTGAAATTCCGAATTCAGATTCTCGTTTCCCACCTCCGAGGCACTCTGTGCCCACTTTCGATGCTCCTACTCTTGTCAATTTCTGAAGGGGGACATTACGGTTGTATGGCATTATATAGCAAAGTTATGGGAGCCCCTAAAATTCAATTTCAAATTCCTGTTCCCCACCCAGAAAAACACCAGGAAAGCATTTCTCATACTTTAAGAATTTTAAAGCAAGCCCCTGCCATGGTTCATGTAAAATGTCTTCCATTATTTGACGTAGTTATGGGATTAACTTGAATTGGATTGAGAATAGTCGGATCAGCAGGGAACAAGTTTGATATCGCAGGGCACGGCGCCAAATACTGTTTGGCGTGATAAAGAATCACGCCAATGCGAATCAACGAATCAGCTCATGTCTTTGTAATGAAATTCAAGATGGCGGCCTAGCGGTAAGACTAGTCAGGAAAATAATTTTGAAGAATTGTTTTGAAAAACATTAAAATCGATTTCAAATGAAGAATTTAGGAATTGATTGAGATTAACCAAGATCAATAAATAATTAATATCAATATTATAAAAAAATCATATTTACTAATAATAGTATTAGGCAGTATACAATAATCTTGTAATGTAATGTTAGAGAAATTATGTATAATATTCATATAATTCTAAATAGTAAATAATTATCAGAAATTCATATGATACTGCGTTTTATTATTATTTTATATAATAATCAAGTAATATAATTTAATAGATTTTATAAAAAATAATAATCATCCTGTTGTAAGGTAATTTTATACCCAACATTCAAGAGTGACATCACATCGTGCTTGCGCAGTAGAGTTTTAAAGGCGCATGCGCAGTAGCATTTTGTTGGACGTAATTTTTCGCAGCATTATACTCGTAGTATGGAAGTTTTTCCCATTAGAATGCTATGGAATCAAGTTCAAACCTTCTATCTCGGTAAATTACGGTCGGATCGGGTCCAAACTTTTTCCCTGTGTAGTCATGGGGACCCCCCTGGTGAACCGGAAGTCGCTATATCTCGGCTCCTATGGGGTCCTCAGAGACGTGTCACCCGTCCAAAGATTCAGAATCGTTTTTACTTTACAACGCATCCATCGGTTGGGATCTAGACCCCCTGGTTCAGGCACTAGGCTCCAAAAGGCCCTGTGGCCTCTTTTAGATTTGCACCTCAACTATCCGTCCGATTTTCAAACTTTTTATATTGTTGGATAGCCCTTCACAGGGACTATCGTTGGATGCCATGGATCTAGACCTTGGGTACCATGTTTCGATCCTAGGCTTCAAAACGTTTCCACACTTGAAATTGACCTTGCTCAGCCCCCACACCCTTCAGGTCGTCGTGTCACCTATCCATTTGTTTGGAATAAAAAATTCTTTCGAATGATACCCATTACGGGATTCTACCCCCCCCCCTTTGGAGGGTCTCTAGGGATCAAAAACAGGTGTACATTTGTATTGAACCTATCTCGGCTTCTAGGGAGCCGATAAGCGTTTACAACGTGTCAAAGGAAAGAGACGAGCTAGGAGATGGCAACCATCCGATTGATTTTACCCTACCCCCCATAGGAGGGTCTGTAATGAATGAACAATAATAAACTTCAAAGGCCCATTATGGGGCTCCTAGGGCACCTATGAATTTCTGTCGCGTATTGTAGGACGTGGGCTACGAGTCCTTGCGAACCGTGTACAACCATTGAGTAGACCCCCATAGGAGGAGAGCCTGGAAACCAACACGGTTTGAATCGAAAATAACTCGACTGTAATGGAGCCGATAAGGGAGGGTGAGCTATCAAAGGGTTGGAGGGCACGAGTAGAATAGAAAACTATTCAGGGGGGAGACCGATCCCTCATAGGAGGGTCTACAGAACATGACAACTGAAAATTAAAATGACAATTGTAATACACGTAGCACTTGAAGAACAACTTAAGTCAAACTCAAACTATTCTCAGCTCTGAAAATTTTTCTCACTCTGTTAAAAAAAAAAAATTATTTTTTTAGAGAGATTGGTTGTAAACTTTATTTGCTTCTGAAAAATATTTTAACCATTTTTCAGCCGATCAGCTTTTGCAACATGTCACATGAAAGAGACGAGCCTGTAGATTGTTTTTTGCATCCTGTCCTTTCATTCCATTTATTTTCATGTTTCCTCCTGACACTCACTCCCATCCATTCATGACCTCCTGCAGTCGTCCACAGAAGGTTCCTTCATATATTGGAATTTATTTTTTTACACCTGTCCCACTATTTTTTGCATCCTATCCTTTCCTTCCATTCATTTTCATGTTGTTTCACTCACACCCATTCATGACGTCATGAACTAGAACACAAAAGGTTCCCTCTTAAAAGTATTAGTTACGCCGATGGACCTGTTTTTTGGGCATGGTTTCAACAGGTAAAGAGGCCTGGAAAGGGTCAAATGTTATTCATTTTCAGGGAAAAAATCTCGAGGAGAGCAAAGAACAGGGCCTGTGTTCAACAGGGAAAAAGGCAAGGAAAGGGAAGACCGAAGCAGGGAAGGGAAGCCATGGGAGGGCTATCCAAGGAATCCAACGGGGGGACCCAAAGATCCACGATAAATAAGGTCAAGGCTTGCTGAGGACACAAGCGTCTTTGCGGGATCATGTACAAATCCTCTCATGACATCCTCTCACAAATTTTACAGACATCTCGATAGATGCTCTGGTACGCGGATAGAGTGTCCCGAATGTCTGGAGCCCATGACCGTGCGTCACTTTTATAATAAACTTGCGTCCGAAACACATAAGGTGGACGGTCGGAAGCAATGCCTGTTTTGTTTTGGAAAGAAACATTGGCCTCATGGACAGAAGAATCGTCCTGAAAACATCAATCATCTCACGTCGTGCTTGCAACGGTTCGTAGACGAGGCCAAGGTGGAAGAGGAGAAGAGAGAAGAGGAGAGGGTAGAGGAAGTGTGTGGATGTAGACACTTTCAACCCAGGCCGCGGGACATGCGGGGTCGTACCAAGGATAGATTGAGCGAATATGTAGGGTTTTATGATGCGTTGCTGGAAAAACCCGACATGTGGGAAGAGGGGATAGAAAAAGATGTGTGGGGCATGGTTCAAAGTTATGTGAGGCAAGATTGGGTGTGGTTTCACTTGATGGTCAAACAGCATGTGTTTGATACGTTTCGCCGGGAAATGGAAAAGATTCGAGATCAATGTGTCCTATTACCCTTTTGGTGCCTCTGCGATGGATTGCAAAATGAGAGGGGTAAAATACAGCATCGACACATGATTCTAGCGTGTGAACAAGAGAGTGCGTTTGAAGACGTCTGGAAAAGAAAAGTTCGGTATGAATTTCCCAAGAGCGGTCAGGCTAAAAAATACGTCAAGATTAAAAATGCCTTTCATCTGGTGCGAACCATCTTCTACGTGAGTCAACCCAAATCGTCATGTGACAAGGGTGAGATTCCTGACAATTTAAGCGATCCAGTCCATGCGTCTCATTTTCACATCAATCGACCCTTGCACCCGCATAGTATTGCGTTTCTCTGTACCCTCTTTCCAGGGGGAATAGAAAAATTACTGTGGGAGCAACTTGGAAATAAAAATGTATCCAGTTGGGAAAAGGCTGCCAAGCGCGTGTACGGACCCATGGCGTAAAGTAAAAGGGGGGGGGGTACCGATCCATGTGACGGGCTGGAAATTTTTAAATTGTGTGATTCCCTTGTATCCGCGCTACGAGGAAACGGAGGAATGCACACCTCTACAGTTGAATCTATACAATAATAAAATAGTGTATGTCAAGGAGGGAAATCAGGGAGCCGAGTGTTCCTTTCAACGCATGAGTGACGATGTGTATGTGTTGTCTCGTAAACAACAAAATATGATGAATGAAGTCAAGAAAACAAAACAAGCATGTGCCATGGACCACAAGCTGATATTAAGGTCAAAGATAGATGAAATGCAAGCGAAAAACGACCAAAAGCTGAACGAGATGAAAGCGAGAAACGACTTCATGGAAAGGGAAAGAGATTTGATTCAAAGGGAAAAAGACGTGTTGAAAAAGGAAAATGACGTGGTGA
This sequence comes from Trichonephila clavata, assembly GCA_019973975.1. Classification (NCBI taxonomy): domain Eukaryota; kingdom Metazoa; phylum Arthropoda; class Arachnida; order Araneae; family Nephilidae; genus Trichonephila; species Trichonephila clavata. The sequence goes on from BMAO01033345.1 coordinate 22,323, forward strand.
AAACAAAAGAAAATGAGTTGAACGCTAAAGTACAAAACATGTCAGTTGAAAATAAAATATTGAAAGATTTGTTGCAAAGAAAAAGAGTGGACAGAATCTCTTCCAATACATGGCGTTGGAAAAACAATAGTGTAAAAAGATTGGTTCGACCTCGTTCAGCCATCTCTCAACTTTCGAGTTCACTAGCAAACCTTTGAAACTAAATCATGTAAACTTCTCTCTAAAAAAAAAAATTATTTTTTTAGAGAGATTGGTTCTCAATATTATTTGCTTCTGAAAGATATTTCAAACTTGCCTCACATTCTTTTTTTGGCTTCTGCGATATTTTATTTTATTAGCCTTCCATTATGAATCTTACACAATGTTCCAGGCACAGTCTAAAAAAATATGTCAACCTTCCATTGTGAATCTTACACACTATGTTCCAGCCACAGTCTGATTCAATGTGTCAGAGTTTTTTTTTTCTTGTCGTTTCCAAACCCCCAAAATGGAAGAATGATTCCTGGTCCCGAACTATGCTGCTTTCCAGCAAGCATTCTCCCATGGCTGTTCCAAACAATAAATTAGTATTATATATGGAATGTCACCATGATTTGCTTTTCATCTTTCACATTTTATTGGTCTTACATCTTGCACAATGTTCTAAAAATTGTGTCAGAGTTTTTTTTCGGGTCGTTTCCAACCTTGACTCTGAGAGTAGCCCAAAAAAATGGGAGATGAATGACTGGTCCCGAGCTATGCTCCTTTCCAGTCATCCATCTCCCATTTTTCTGGGAAATCCCTGTCCACCTCCTCTACGTGGCTGCTCGTATGGGGTTGGGCGCCCTGCAGAGAGGACAGGTATTCCTCACCTCCAGGTGTTGCAGTAAGCAACGCATGTGAAATACATGGCCACAATGTGTCTTTTCTGGCCAATGCATCGGACTCAGACAGATGGAACACGTCTCGGGTATTTGGAAGACTCTTTCGGGCCATTTGAGTGCATAACAGCCATCTAAGACGGCTTGAGCCACGAGAATCCAAGGGGCCAACGGTTGAGGTCCATGTCGCCTCCAGGCCTTGTACACCAATCAGTATAACTTGGGAAGAGCCAAGACCTTCCACAGAGCTTGCAGAAAGGCCCCCTTGCCTTGGGCCGCCTGCTGTTCGAGGTAATCACTGTAGAGTTCAGAATGTTCAGAAGAGGTGAGACATTCGAAGGTGGGCAGGTCGTCGTGGGGCTCGGGATGGGGAAACACTTTCCGTAAAAGGTCTCCCAGGTCCACGGGGGAAAGAGCAATGACGTCGGACGGAGTGAGAGTCTGTAACTGAGCTCGAAACTGCATCATAAAAGTAATGTACTCGGCCAAATGGGCCTCGTGGTATTCGGCCAGGTAGACTTGAAAGGCTTTGTCAGACTCCATTGTCTCGTATGAGGCAAAAAGGCGTCCGAATTGTGTTTTTGAGAGAAGAGCGACGCGCAGGAAGTGCTTTTGGATTGGCTAGACAGGAGGAAGATCCTGTGAGGGTCATGTCCGTTCTTTCAAAATGGATTGCATCATCTCCGGGAAGCCCTCCCTGCCGGAAGCCAAGCAGGGGCACCTTTCAAGTTGGCAGAAAGAGTAGGGAGTGGATCCACGGGGCCCTGTCTCCAACATTGACAGTGAGCTCGTGTCAAACATTCGAGGGAGTGTAAAGACCCATCCCGTACGACGACATGATTGAAGCGTTTCACGATAAAATAGTGTTCGGGGGCGTCAAAGACATTAAAACAATGGCAAGTGTCGGGTCCTTCCGTGCAGGCATCTGCACTATAGACACAATCGGAAAGATGGAATCCATGCTCGCTCAAGACCACCTGGACGGGAATGGGAAAGTGGGTCGTGAGTTGTTGAAATTTCACAATCCCCGCTAAACGTTGCAAGCGTCGTCTATAAGACGATCAGCGCGAGACGTTGTCTCGCAAACCTGGGAGAATGTTTTTTTCCAATTCACCCAGGAGAGAATCGAACGAGGTCATCATGAAGAGAATAAGAAATGTTGACAACAGAGCAAACCAAATGAAAGCTCGAGTGGAAGGCTCAACCTTTTTAAACACTCTCCAATCTTTCTAAAAAAAAATTTTTTTTTTTTAGAGAGAGATTGGTTGTAAACTTTATTTGCATCTGATAGATGTTTTAACCTTTATTTTTGCTTCTGAAAGATATTTCAAATTTTATGTGCTTCTGAAAGATATTTCAAATTTTATGTGCGTCTGACAGATATTTCAAACTTTGTTTGCGTCTGACAAATCTTTTAAACTTTATTTGCTTCCGACAGAGGGTTTGGGAAACCCACTCTGGATCACGTCATACATCCTTTGCCAACGTTTACTATTTTCGTCCGTCCAATGCATGGCCCGGGGTAAATAGTGTTGTCCAATCTCTAAAATTTGTTTCAATCGTGCTTCGGTGGGTTCACCGTGCATCACTCGTTCTTGAAACACCATCGATTCCAATAAAACGTGAATCACACAATCATGAGGAGGCTCTTCTCCCCGAGAACACACTAAACAATCTTGTTCACAATAGCATGCATCCGAAACAACAGACATGGTCGGACACGATAGATTGAAAAGAAACAAAATTTCAAAGCACCCTACACTAGACGAGTAAATGAAATGAGGGGGTGGTAGAAAGCTTTTAAACTTTTAAAGAGCACGGAGTTGTAATACCCGCAGCACTAGAAGAGAACAACTCTAGCTAGACAAAAAATAAATTTATCTTTAAAAAAAATTTTTTTTTTTTAGAGAGAGAATGTTTAAGAGCAAACACTTTGCAGATTACATTTCAGAGCAAATAATTTGCAGCTGCTCTTTTTCAACATGACCGACACGGACGATGTGTTGAGCTTGTTATCCACCCCTGGTTCCCCTTTGCCCTCCATGGCTTCTCCTTCACACCCTGAGTCTTCTCATGAGCCCCCAAATCTAAACTCTCCCCAAGACCCTCGACGACGACGTCGTTTCTCCTCGTCTCGACGACGCCCTTCTTATGCTTATCGATTTCCCCAGCACCACGCTCAAGTCTTTTTCCATACGCACGGTCTGGCCGTGTTGTGTCTCCGAGACCATGGTTTCACGCTCACCAACGGGGTCGTCTCCTATGCTTCGGATCGCGTCGGGGCGCATGAAGTGTTCAACTGTTTGCATTATCTCAATGTCGGCACCCTCTGTGTGACCGACTCTCGTTCCAAGCAAGACTTTAAAGACATTCAAGCAAAATGGAGCGCTTTCAGTCCTTTCAAACGCATCCCCGTCATGCTCTTGAAATCCCAAGCACGAGGCGAATGTCCCTTTTACCACCAGACGCAATGTCATCGTTGGATTGCCGTGCAAGGCATGTGTGCCATTCTCTACCAACCTCTCAACCCCATTTTTCACTTGCATCCGGCCTGACACGTCTATAAAAGGAGGACTTGGGTCGACGCTTCTCGTCAGTTTGCAGCATGGATGCCTTCCCCGAGCACCTCTCCTCCACCGTGGTGCCCGTGACGCTGCCCGAGAAACCCGATGCGTTGGAATATGCCGCTCAACAGGGCCAGGTGCGAGCGGGAATCCTCTACCAGGAGCCTCACGCCAAACGCGTGTTTACCTTATTTCGTCAAGATCCGTGGTACCACCAAAAGACGTTGATGGACAATTTCAAGCGGGCCGTGATGGAAGCCAAGCTCGTCAACGAATTACGACCCAACGCGATCCTGTGGGGAAAAGTGTCCAAAAGCCTCTTGAAAAATCCAGATCGTTTGCTCAAAAATACCGACAAGAGGATGGTCTACATCTATGGCAACATGTTTTTTGTGAAAAAAGACTTTACCTTTGGTTTGAGAACGGTGCACTCCGGAGAGGTGCATTTCATTCAAACGACGCACGTGCCCCTGCTGCTCTACGAACTGCCCCCTTCCAGTCTCCAGTGTCGAGCCCGACCCAACGTGAACGAGAAGAGTTTCGAGCCCTACGACCAAATGCTCTAATATCGGACCATCTTGGAGCCGCACACGGCCTATCCGATCCCGGCGGGAACCCACTATTTGCTGTTGACGGTTCAAAAATCTTTTTTGGTCTGGACCTGATCCTCGAATCCCTACTCCGTCATCTCCTTCAGAAGGGATTTCACCTGGGAGATTTTCGAAGAAAATAAACGTTGGATCAAACCGCCTACAAGGTACCGCCTCCGACCCCAGTGCTTGGACTGAAGCGATCTGGGGAGTAGACGCGCCCCTCCAAGAAACGAGGACGCATCCAGAGACCTGGGCCTGTGCAGATTCCACAACCTGAGCTACTCTATCCCCAGCCTGTGCAGATTCCACAACCTGAGCTACTCTATCCCCAGCCTGTGCAGATTCCACAACCTGAGCTACTCTATCCCCAGCCTGTGCAGATTCCACAACCTGAGCTACTCTATCCCCAGCCTGTGCAGATTCCACAACCTGAGCTACTCTATCCCCAGCCTGTGCAGATTCCACAACCATAGCTACTCTATCCCCAGCCTGTGCAGATTCCACAACCTGAGCTACTCTATCCTCAACCTGTGCAGATTCCAGAACCTCAGCTCCTCTCTCCGCCACCTGTGCAGATTCCAGAACCTGAGCCGATTCCAGAACCTGAGCTCCTCTCGCCACCACCTGTGCAGATTCCAGAACCTGAGCTCATCTCTCCAGACCCCGTGCCAGAGCCCGAAGCTGCTTGGCTCGACCAACTCCTAACGTCCTTCTCTGGACCCGAACCCTCGTTGGTCCACCTGGTGCCCTCGCTCTTTGATGAAAACAATGAACTCATAACCTTCCTGGAGACATTTGAACACGATATGGTGATGGAGCCCCTGGACTTGTCAATGCCCAAACTCTCCCCTTGTATCCGACCCTCTGTTGGATTTAAAGCAATGCAACCTCTGAATCTGTCTTGTAGAGTATGATAATGATCAATAAAAAAATGATTATTTTTTTAAAAACACAAGTCGCCTTCTTTGTGTCCGAATGATACAACATTTATTGGACCCGTGTCAAACAAAAAGTATTATTTTTTAAAAAAGCAAGTCTTTTTCTCTTTGTGTCAGAATGATCCAACATTTATTGGACCAGTGTCGACATCGCACGACGATCGTGTTTGGCAATTTGGGTCGCTGGCCCGATCGAGTCACGTATTACGAGCACGACTATCCTTACACCATCCTCTTTGAACCCAATTTCGGAGTGCACGTGCCTCGGTCGTTTGGAAAGACCGTGGTCGTGTTTACCAGTCATTTGGATTTGACGTGGGATCCAGGCGTCGAGTTGAGATTCTTTCAACTGGGTCGTCCCCCGTCTCTCCGAGTTTGGGAAGCCCATCAACCTCACAATAAGGAGGCCTATACGTTGAATCTCAAAAACTGCACGCGCCTAGCGGATGTGTACGTGAGACTATTAACGTGGTTGGATGATTGGGAAATGCATCGAGACGACCACCTTCCTTGGCGCCTGGTCATGCCCCCAGCTTGGAAACGGGCGTTGGAACCCCACGTGGAACGCTCGCATCGCAAGGCCTTGGAATATGGGATGCCAGTTGACGTCACGCTCCTCGAGCCTATATAACGCCAGCCTCTAGCCAGCAGAATCATTCCTTCTCAAATGCAACATGTCTCATCTAGCCTTTTTTGCTCATGCCAACGTGTTTCATCGTGGGGGTAAGCCTGTCCCCATCGAAGTCTCCATTGCCAGCATTTCGGAGGATCCACAAGTCATGTGCATCACCGTGGATCATTCCAATTTGATCACCACCTCGAAAGATGACCGGGCCAATCGGTATATCAACGAACGTCTCCATCTCAAAAACCACCTGCCTGTATCCGTGCCCCTCGAATACCTGAGCTTTTGCGTCAGGGGCAAATTTGGTCGGCTGGCGCAAGGCAATCGAGGCCTCATCGTGGTCAAGGGAACCAACCAGCGCAAACTCTTTGAGCATCTGGGGTTGTTTACCATCAGCTTGGAGACGCTGCCAAAGTTCCAGGATCTCCATGACCGTACGCTACCCGATCACCTGCACGATGAGGTGCACGAAAATTATGACATTTCGGAGTGCACCATGGTCAAATCTTACCGGTTTGCGCGTTATTTACAGCATTTCAACAAGCTGCAGGCCGAATGTCAGAAACAAATGGCTGATTTAGTGGAGTAAATGTGGAACATTGAACTGTTAAACTGTACATATTGAACATTGAAATATTAAACTCTACCTATTGAACTGAACCGAAAAAAGGGGGACCGAGTCGACACAAGAGTCGACTCGGTCCCCCGTTTTTTGGGTGAAGGAAGGTGCCAACGTTGGAGGGCCTCTCTTTGAAAACTTGTACTCAAACGAAAGATACATTAGACACTAAACCATTGAAACTCACCTACCCCCTCCGTGACACGCCAAGATGGCAACGTCGTGAGATGGCTCGCCTCCAATGCTCTAACAACACCCCTATTGGAATGATTCTCTGTCTTTTCTCGACATACCAACGTTGTAATGCCTACACTTCATAGGTCGCTGCTTTCCCCCAGCTTGACTTGTCTCCCTTTCATTTACCCTCCCTGACCTACCTCCATTACATGGGTCGTTGCTTTCACCCAGCGTGACAAGTGTCCATTTCGTTTGTGGCTCACCCCCTCCATTTTCATCTTTCGTCTAGGATGAAACTTTTTTTTTCTCGCGCCCCATCCAACATATTTTTTTTCAGAGGAATTTGAAAATTTTTTTCGATAAACACACCATAGGGGACACGATTCTGACCAAACGAGCCCTTTCCAAAAAGGTCGTTTTCCATTTTCAATCATTTTTTGAAAGCGTCACGGTGCTCGACTATTTTTTCGACCTACTGTATAAAATATATTTGCAAATATGTGAACAAAGGAAGCGATGTGGCAGTGTTTGGAGTGGAAAATACAACTGCATCTAACGAGGAAGTCACCCAATATCAACTGGGACGCTACATAAGTAGCAATGAAGCTGTATGGCGTATTTTATCATTTTCCGTTCATGAGCGATATCCAACGGTATTTATTTAGCAGTCCATCTTGAAAATGGACAGCGTGTGTATTTTACATCAGAAAATGTACGTGCAAGAGCATATGCACCACCGCCAACAACATTAACTGAATTTTTCCCATCATGTAGAAATGATACCTTTGCAAGGACACTACTGTACTCTGAAGTACCAACTTATTTTACGTGGAATACATCAACAAGAAAATTTCAGCGTCGTGAACAAGGTAGAGCAGTACAAGGACACCTAAATTTATATTCCACAGGTGCATTGGGTCGTCTGTACACTGTACATCCAAATAACGCAGAATGCTTTTACCTAAGATTATTATTAATCAATGTTCGTGGACCAACATCTTTCCAAGAATTAAAAACAGCCAATGGCCATGTGTGTGCTACATTTCGTGAGGCTTGCCAGAAATTAAATATCTTAGAAAACGATGCTCATTGGGATATTTCACTCGCTGATGCTTCTAATACAGCTCAACCACAGCAGATACGTACACTATTTTCCATCATACTAACTACATGTTTTCCGGCTAATCCAAAGGATCTTCGAGAAAAAAATAAAGACTATATGAGTGAAGACATTTTACATCGCATGCGTAGAATAAATGCTAATCCCAACATTCAATTTACATCTAATATATACAGTGAAGCATTGATTTTAATTCAGGATGTATGTTTGACAATAGCCAACAAATCCCTGACAGAATTGGGAATGATTGCTCCAAATAAATATAGTAATCACATTTTCTCGATCGTGATATACAACGAGAAACGCCCTTCGATGCTAATGAATTACAAACATTTGTTCGAATTATCTGCCGAAATTTGTATTAGAAGAATGAACAGCATATGACACAATTATAAATGCAATATCTAACAAGAGTTGTGGTTTATATTTCTTAGATGCACCTGAAGGCACTGGCAAAACTTTTCTTATTTCAATTATCCTGGCAACACTATAAGATCACAAAATAATATTGCACTTGCTATTGCATCATCTGGTATTGCAGCAACTCTTTTGGACAGTAGGGTGAACAGCACATTCAGCATTGAAATTGCCATTAAATATGCAGGTAATTGAAATTCCAACATGTAATATTAGCAAATATTCTGGGATGGGAAAAGTACTAAGATCGTGTCAGCTTATAATATGGGATGAATGCACCATGGCACAGAAGAAATCATTGGAAGCACTCAATGGCACATTAAAAGATTTGAGAGGAAATGAGAAGCTCTTTGGTGGTGCCCTCATTTTGCTAGCTGGTGATTTTCGACAAACTCTACCAGTTATACCAAGTTCAAAACCTGCAGATGAATTGAATGCATGTCTCAAATCTTCGGTGTTATGGCGGTATGTGGAGAAAATATCTTTAAAGACCAATATGCGTGTTCAATTACAACAAGATGAATCTTCTGAACGATTTGCAAAACAATGGTTAGATATTGGGAATGGTAAAATGGAAATGGGTGAATCCGCACACTGTATTACAATACCAGAAAACTTATGTCACATTGTAAAATCCAATGATGAATTGATTGCCAAAGTTTTTCCAAATTTATCACAGAATTATAAAAATAATCAATTGGTTAGTGAACGTGCTATATTGGCAGCAAAAAACATTGATGTGAATTTAATAAACTGCACAATTCAAAATGAAATACCTGATGAAGAAACAACATATAAATCCATAGATAATGTTGTCAATCAAGATGAATCAGTTAATTATCCAATAGAATTTTTAAATTCATTGGATCTACCAGGAATGCCACCACATATTTTATCTTTGAAAATTGGTTCACCAATCATCCTTTTACGAAATATAAATCCACCGCGACTATGCAATGGGACTAGGCTATCTGTAAAAAAATTAATGAATAACATAATTGAAGCAACCATTTTAAATGGAAAACACCAAGAGGAACATGTACTACTACCGCGCATTCCCATGATACCAACGGATACTCCATTTGAATTCAAACGTCTACAGTTTCCTGTACGACTAGCCTTTGCAATGACCATTAACAGAGAACAGAGACAACCATTACGAGTATGTGGATTAAATTTGATAAATCCATGCTTCTCACATGGACATCTGTACGTTGGGTGTTTACGAGTTGGAAAACCTTCAAATTTATTTGTTCTTGCTCCAGATAGGAAAATAAAAAAAAATGTTGTATGTTTTTACAAGCACTACTAAGATAAAGTTCGCCATCAATCCTCAAATTTCATTCATTTCATGATGATATTTAATATTTACAAAATTATTGTTCAATTGAAGTTCATTTGCAGTATTGTTTAATATCACAAGTGAAGAAGCATGTTTATTCTACCATCAACTATGTATATCTATGTTTTGTACATGTTATATTCAAATGACATATATGTAGGGATAAATTTATTGTTAATTTTCATTTTGATGTATTGTATACATTTGATAATTAATAAATTATGTTTGAGGTATCAAAACTGCCTTTTTGTTCAAACACAGCAACGTGTGAACGGGTACAGCTAGTATGCAATAAAGGTTAATACGTAGTGTTTAAAAAGACTCGTCATCCTTTAGGAATTTTCTTTTATTTATGAATTTAAAAATTATATTTTAGCATTTCATATAACGTTTCTATTTAAGAAAATGATACGAGATAAAATTTTGCACATATTATTCATAAAATTTTACAAATTTATTTTTTTTTAAATTTGAATTTTTTTTAAATTTTATTCTTTTTGTGTTAATTAATATTTGTAATATTTCTAAGGATGTTTTAAGCACCTTTAGGGGTCGAATTTACAAAATCTCAATTAATTTTGAAGAAAAAAATAATAAAATGATATATATGCTAAAATTCAACCAAAATCCTAATATCTCCCACATTTAAAGTTTTTTGCTTCACATAATATCGAATTATTAAGTTTTTATGAAAAACAAATGATGGAAAAAACTAGAATTATTACCCTAGCGAACCTTTAGGTCTCTACCATGCATCAGCTTTAAACCTGATATAATGCTGTTTTGGGTATCAATTTGTTTTAAAACATTTTCCTGAGCTTTGGGTAATCTGCATAAGGTGTGATCAACAAGCGCTTGCATTGGAACCTCTGCTGATATTTCATCAATGACGATACCAGGAGAATAACAGTTAATTTTAGACTCTATAAGCTTATTATAGTTGGTGTAAATAACAGAGTGGAACTATTTGCTATTTCCTTTTATTCTATTATATTGGCCTTTTGACATTTTGGTGTCGACATAAAGAGCCAAGGCTTGATCAGGAATAATTTTTTTTGCCGATTCTGGCTGTCGGGCTAAGCATTTCTTCAGGCGAGTAGCACATCTAGGTGAGCAAGTAGTCACTTGTTTCAAAATTAAGGCAGCATCTCTTTATCTAGCTGCTTGCATTGACATTCTTGTTGCAAATGCTAGTTCTTGCTTGCTTGCGTAAGCAAGAAGAGGACGTACTCTTTCCCACTTTGCCGTGACTTTGCATTCCCCGAATGATTTTGAGGGTTGACCTGGAGTTAATTTGGATGGTATAAATCTTACTCTCCCCGACAACCACGCACCATTCAACTTGAGGAAGAACTTTTCATTTCTACGGCACCTCATCCATTTTTCCCCCACAAAAGAGCAGAAATTTTTAACAATTTTTCTAAATTAAAATTGCAGCTGGTCCGCATATTCATCAAAGTCCGTTGTAGTCCTAACAAAACTCAAAATAGTATTAGTTTTGTGTTTGGGATCTTGCTCTTTCTTCCACACATCGAATAAGGCACGCTGAGTAATACCATCGGCCCAACGTTGAAAAAAAATCATAACTAAGGGAGTTGCAGGAAGTAGCAGCTAAATTTGGTATTAAATTAAAGGTCTATATCTACTCTATGTGACTTAAATGTTACTGTGATCAATCCGTGTCAATCCCATAAGTTCTAGTCCATTAAACACAAAAAAACCAACATACGTTAGTGGGAATTACAAGCTGTGCTAAATGTTATGCTTTTATAATTTTTAATCGAACTTGAACCTAATTTGAAAGTCAAATCAAGAAATTACTTATCCATGGCATGTATTTTCAAAAAAAATCCGCTAAAATCTGCAAAATTTTTTTCAGGCGAAACGATTGAACTTCCGACTGGAAAATGAGGCTCGGAAGTGTTTCTTGTAGAAAGAACAAACCCGATATATACCGATGGTTTGTTGAAAATTCCCATTAGTGTACTGACAAAAAATGTTTACCACATGGCTAGGGAACTCAAGAGGACCATAAATTGTGGATCGTTTTTTTTATTTCCGCGCAATTTCATTTTTAGGGTTTCCGTGCGTCAGTTTTCCAGATCTTGCGCACGGAAATTATTTTATAGCTTTAAAGTCTTCATAATTATATCTAATGATCAAAAATTATTGTAATTAACTCGGGAGTAGGCGCGCACTCAGTACTAGCGCTAATGGTCACTCGGGGTGACTGAGTCACCCCAGTCCCTTTTTTTATAATTATTTTTACTGTACGTGATAAAAATCGTGAATAAGTTAATTAAGAGAAAGTATTTTTCAAACTTTTAAGGACTTTTAAATTTTTCTTTGAAAATTAGAGAAAAAATATCAACCAAACAGAACCAAGAAATTTCAAATGTGCGTGACTTTAAAAAAGGACACAAATCACAGACACTTTTCGCTGACATTATAGGAATGTTATTGGCAGGCAAAACAGTCATATATGCTGTTCAACTTATTGTAGCTTTATTGTCCTTTGATGGTCGATAACAGTATGTTGAACTTTTTCTTGCTTATGTCTTTTTAACAGAACGAAGAGTGTCTTGTGCCACACTTATGGCTTCATATTTTCCCTAACTTTTTTTTTTTGGTAGAATTTGAAAAATTTTCTTTTAACTCAAACGTTTCCTGTTCATCGATTTTCTTACATTTACTTTTGCAATGATGGTTAATATGCTTTATTTCAGAAGGTTTTTACCTTGCTTGATCCATTTTCAACTTCCTTCAATACCATTTCCGTTTCTTTTATTTTGCTCATTTACATTTATAAACCATAATAAGTCGTACAAAGCAATTAAAAGTACTAAGTTGTTCGCAGGGGGAAAATATCTAGCATGTTCATCGAAAATATCTTGGAACTAAAGTAGTCGCGCGGAGAACTCAGTCAAAACAAGAACCTTAAAACTGTAATAAAAAACGTATGCCGTACCCAAAAAAGAAGGAAATATGTTACAAATACATTTTAGTTCCCATGAAGACTGTTCTATAGGAGGATTCTGTTAAGGTCATTGGCAATAAATAAACAGTTTTCCCAGAATTAACGACTTCGTGAGCCGGGGTGACTCTGTGCTACGCGCCAGGGGCGGCTCTAAGGCCGAACAAACCGGACCCATGTCCGGGGCGGCATTTGGACCAAATTTTAAAAATACTTTTTTTTTTGTTCTGGAAAATTTGGAAGAAGTTAAAATACACTATCTAGGGAAAAATATTTAGAACGAGATAATTTCTCTTTTATATAAGAATATTAAATTATACATTATTCATAAAATAAAACAACTGAAATATTATTCGATAATTTTAGATTGCGCTCCTGATGTCGGCAAAATCGTACAAATGACATTTATGGTAAGGTATACTTGTATTGAGAAATCTAATTCTAACGAAGTTATCTTTAAAACTAATGCGAGTTTTTTTGGTTTCCTTCCAGTTGAAAGATTAACTGGAAGAGAACTTTCAAATTTAATGGTTGAGAAACTTAAAAAAATTAGGGCTAGATATGCGGGGGCAGGCCTACAATAAAAGAGTGAATATGAAAGGCGGAAATTAGGGGCTCAATTTAAAATAAGAACGTTAAATCCACGAACAATCTATGTGCCCTGTAGTAACCACTCTTTAAAATTGGTCGTTAATGACATGGCAAAAGCATCCTTAGAAGCCTGTACTTTTTTTTAATATAGTTCAAAAAAAATTTTTTTTTTCATCAACTTTTCGTTGGGTTATATTATAAAAATGTATAAACAGCATAAAACTTTAAAGCCATTTAGTGTATGTAGCTGGGAAAGCTGAATAGAGGCTATTAAACCTTTTAGTTATTAATTGGGAGGTTTTTATGATGCTTAGATTTTATAATAATGCTGAAATTGACAACTCTATATAAGGGATGAGGCGTCTGGATTATTAAATTCTATTTAACAGTTCAAGTTCATATGATCATCATTATTTGGTATAAAATCTTTAATTACATTAAAATCCAATAAGCAAGCTATTGCAAACAAAATATTACGATCTACCATCTACTATGGAACTCTCAAGAAATTGTAAAGATTTTTTTAAAGATGTGACTTTTGATAAAATGCACTGTGATGCATGCAAAAGAACTGGCCTTCGAGATTGATGTCTCTGGTAACTTTGAGGTGACGCAGCCACGTCACAGAGTTCGACGGAAAAATGTGAATTTTAATTATGAAGCACAAAATGATCCGATGAAATATCCTAAATTAAAATTTAAGGTGGAGTTTTATTTTCTCACATTGGACAGTTAATGCTTTGGAATGCAGATTTAATTTAATGAGTACTGACAGTAATTGTTTTCAATTTTTGTACAATGTATATAATTTAAGAGATACGCTTAAAACTTTAATTAATTAAAAACTGTAAAAATTTAGAAATGATGTTGACCGACGGAGATTCATTGGATGTAAACGCGCTTGATTGAGCAGATGAGATAATGTCAGTTTCAGCTTTAGCAGGCAAAGGGAAAAAAACAAAAAGCCCAGTTAAGTTTTAAAATTTATTTCTGTTTAAGAATTTGCTCCAAATCTTGCTATTGCATTTATTTTACTTTCTTTGCTAATAAGTTTGGCAAGTGTAGATATTAGATTTCTAAAAATTAAAATTAATAAAAAATTTCTTGCAGTTAATAAATTCTAATGATAGATTAAATAGCTCAGCTACGTTGGCTATAGAACATGAAATAGCTGAACAAATTGATCAGAAAGTTTTCAGTATTAAAAGTCAGAAAAAAACAGTGGTAATTTTTTATTTTTTAGTTTTTAATATATATATATATATATATAAATTACGTGTCACATTGTTTGTCCTCGATGGACTCCAAAACTACTCAACCGATCATAATATAATTTTGCATACTGTGTGTCATTTCATCCAACTTAAAACATAGGATAAATTTTATTTCAATTAATGACGCCATAATTTTTTTATTGCCAGAAATGGGAAGAATCCGGAAAAAACATTGCCAGATTCCCGTAAGGGAATAATCGCAAAATGTGGCAATGCTCATGTGTCTGTGGATGCAGATATTGCACACCAAAATGCACGAAAATTAAGTGCCTGGCGTATTTCGGCGTGTTGGATCCGATTTTCGAGTCAGTTTCCAAAATAACCGTAACTGCCGGATAAAGCCGGCTGACCGTATTTTAGACACACCATAGCAAGGGCTTACATTAAAAGCCTTGAATCGTGAAAAATTGGACCCAAGTGTTCTTCAAAATGGATAATCCGAATCTGATATCTAATCTGAGAAATAACTGTAACTTTGCCGTATAATTCAGGACGACCGTTTTTTACGCAAACCGGGGCAGGAGCACACCCTTAATGTCTTGGCCCGGGAAAAGTGTATTCCTGGTGTAATTTGAGATGGTTTAAGCGAGTCTGAAATTGAAATACAGAAATTCTTATATTATTGCCAGATAATGCCGGGGGATCGGAATATTCTCGGGCAGCAGTTCCAGCTTAACTTGTCAACGTAGAGACGCAAAAAGTGGGTCTTGATTGTATTTTGGAACTGCCGATCCGAATATTCTCAATCCAATTCAAGATAATCTCATATCTACGTCACATAATGCCAGACGAAAGTATTTTGCACGAACTGTGGAAGAGGCTTGCTTTAAAATTCTTGAGGAGAGAGAAATGCTTTCCTGGTATTTTTCTGGATGGGAAACAAGAATAATCTGAAATTGGATTTTAGAAACTTATGTAACTTTGCTGGATAATGCCGGCCGACCGTAATGTCCCAATTCAGAGACTGAACTTACAGGAGCAAGGGCGTCGAAATTGGGCACCGAGTACTCTCGGGGTGGGAACGAGAATCTGGATACGGATTTCAAAAGCTTCTGAAAAGTTTCTGGATATTGCTGAAATGAGGCCAAATGAATTTGCGTTCGAGTTCCACCTCTAGATTTTCATTCCCTATAGTAACTAAACTTTCAGGTGCAGTCTTGCGAAAATATGATTGCAATAGGAAATTGCCTCTTCGGGCATTGTTGTCACTTTGTTAGATGGTGGAAAAACTGCAAATTCCGCATCAGTTGCCATTGGATAAAAAAATGCAATGCGTACCATTGAAAAAAGAGCAGATTGGTTACATTTTTGCAAATTAATTCAATCATGATCAGGGATAAGTGTACCATGGCTCATAAACATTCACTCAAAGCATTACATAGAGCTTTTCAAGATTTAAATGGCAACGAGAGAATATTCAGTGTTTCTGTTTTGTTACTGTCTGGTGATTTCCGACAGACATTAGCAGCCATTACACGCTCTACTTTTGCTCACGAGATTAACGCCTGTTTAAAACAATCGTTTTTATGGCGAAACGTGAAAACACTTCGACTGACCATTAACACTCGAGTACATTTGCAAGATGATCAATCTGAGCAAATATTTCCTAACCATATTGGAAACGGGGAAGTAGAAGTTCATCCCAATACATAATGCATGAAATAATCGGATGATTTTTGTAATGTTCTTTAGGCAAAAAGGAAATGATTAAGAGTGTCTTTCCGAATATATTGTATAATTATCTAGATAATTATTGCCTCTGTAATCCTTTTACTTAACCAGAAAAAATGTTGATATTGTATGTTGATATTGTGATGAAAGAAGCTTCCAGACACAGGGTTGTTGCCAGTTGATCCAATACCTTTTAAACCAATCGACACTATTGTTGATGAAAACAAAACCGTAAATTTTCCAACCGAGTTTTTGAATTCTCTAGATGTATCAGGAATGTCACCACATAATCTTCGGTTGGTTCCCTGGTTATTTTCTGCGTAACTTATATTCACCTAGATAATGCAACGGTGCATGTTTGATCATCAAAAGAATTATACTGGGAACTTCTTGAAGCAAACATTTTGACAGTAAAGTTTAAACGAAAATTCGGTTCTGCTACTATGGAATCTGTTGCCACATATTCCACTGATACCGTCAGAATCTGTAATACCATTCAAACGGCTTCAATTCCCGATTCGTTTGGCTTTCGCGATGACCATAAATGAATTTGAAACCCGAACAACATTCATTTGATACTTGGACTCAGAAAATCCATGTTTCTCGTATGGGCAACTAGATGTTACATGCTCACGTGTGCGGAAACCGTTGAATCAATTTGAGTTTGCAAAATACGGGTTACTGAAAAATATTGTGCACCGATTAGCGATTAGTTGTATAAAATTATTTGTTGTTATACTTTAAAATGATAAAAATTATTTTAAAAATTGCAAAGAATCTACGTCATTCACCACATTTATCAAATTTAATCTTCATATGTTGTTACATAACGACATTGTTAGTAATTCATGCATTATACAACACTCAAATAGGAGATGAATGAAATGCAAAATTAAAATAATTTGTTGTTTCATACATTATTTCAACCCTCCAAAATTATAAACGAAGATTAATTTGACTGCATTGAAGAGCTTAGGATAATATTGAACTAAAGTATTAAAACAAAGCCACAGCAACGCGTGGCCGGGTCAGCTGTATATATATATAAATGGACTGTTAGCTCCCTTTTCTTCACAAGGAATATTCAAGTTTTTTAGGTGTGCATTTATGAAAATTTTTTATCTTTTTTAAAAACAGTTTGTTTGTTTTTTTACTTTGGGGAGTGGGGCGGCATTTTTCATTTCTGTCCGGGGCGGCAAAATTGCTAGAGCCGACCCTGCCCGCGCGCTTGCTCTTGGGTTAAAATAAACTGGGCACTATTTCTATTTTCTAACAAGAAATAAGGCTCTTAGAGGCTCAATAAATTTATGACAGGCATGAAATTGATCAATAATAAATGACCGCTAAATGGACCTAGTTTTTGCACAAGGATCTAAGGATATTAACAGCAAAAGTAATGTGACACATGGGGGAGAAGTTTTACAAAAAAAAATAGGGTGGCAAGTTAAAGATTAAATTTTAACAGATTAAACAAATACAATCAAACAAAAGTACGCATCTACAAGCATTAACATTATACATATGTAACAAAGGATAATAGGTATGATGGGGAGGGATATAGGAAAGGAGTGAAGGGGGAGCAACATATAGTGTGCGTGATTGTGTGGGTAGGAATGGTTTGGTAGTATTTGAGCAGTAGAACTATTTATTCCATGATTCCGAGTCACAAGCATTATATTCGCAGGACTCGTGTTGACGCACCCTCTTACGAAGAGAAATAAGAAGGGGAAACAAGCGTCGCAAAAATATCAACGGCTAACACTGAAAAAAAAATCATAACTTTGGGAGTTGCAGGAAGTAATGCCTAAATTTTGTATTAAATTAAAGGTCCATATCTACTCTATGTGGCTTAAGTGTTATACTGATCAATCCGTGTCAATCCCAAAAGTTCTAGTCCATTAAACACAAAAAACGACATGCGTTTGTGAGAATTATTTATTGTGCTAAATGTTACGTTTTTACAATTTTGAATCAACTTTGAACCTAATTTGAGAGTCAAATAAAGAAATTTTTCACCCATAACGTGTATTTTCAAAGAAAAATGCCAAAAGCTACAAAATCTTGTTCAGACGAAACGATAGAACTTCCGACTGAAAAATGAAGCTCACAGGTGTTCCTCGTAGCCCCAACAAACCCGATCTAAACCGTCGACTGTTGGAGATTTCCAATCGCGTACTGAAGAAAACTGATTACAACACGGCTACGGCTCCAATGAAGACCATAAATTGTAGGTGGCTGTTAACTTTCGCGCAATTTCATTTTTGGGGTTTCCGTGCGCCAGATCGGGAAAACTAACAACTGTGCGCCACTGGGATACACTACTACATTCCAGAAACGAAAGAACAGTCGAAATAGTGGATTGTAAAAGCTCCAAAACAGGCAAAGACGGTGAAATCCGATGGAAAGGTTAAAAATGGCCACGGTTATGGAATGCCTATAGAATTAACCTCATTGACTATTTGGGAATGGGCCAAACAATCACATGATAGTATTATTTGTCGTTGTTAGGCCAGCTGAATGAGGAAATAAAAGAAACCGTCCTCATTTGAAAAGGAAAAAGCTCTCTTTCTCCAAGACAATGTATGAGTGCTCACATGTGCAGTTTTTGGGGGTGGGGGTCTAATCGGCACCCCTCTCTCTCCGTCCTGCGCGGCTCTAGGTGTGTGGGGAAACAAAGCATCACCAACAAACTCCATAATAACAATTAGTTTTATTTAGCCTTTGAACACACACTTAAACAATCACAAGTGAAACTATAAGAAGAAACCTAGGAGTGATATCTAAAGCGTTGTATATTCCTAATACCCAACTCTAAGTAAACCCGACTACGAGAAATAGATAAGAAGAACAAGCACTAATGAACCGATAGCTAATTCTAATTCTACTATCTTGAATCTTCAATCTGATAATTTAATCTCGGCAATTACATTCTTAACGCGCGCTAGGTTTGTGAATGAAATAAATCAATGTGCTCACTTACTTAACAGCTTCACGGCTCCTTCTCCGTTACATCTATAAAACCTATATATATAGACTTTATATAGTCAAACTAATTTACATATATCACGTGTTCTTGAAAGGCTGTGAATTAATGTGAATGCTAGCCCCAAAGTTTCCCCAAGGGGATTAATAAGAAAAATATCGCGAATAGACCCGTCACAAGTTTCAATGGCTATAACTGGCTCTGGGTGATTTCTTTTTATTTCCAAATTTAAAAGGGCTCAGCGGACAACATTTCACGTCAAACGAGGAGGTCATCATACTAACAAACGAGGAACTTCCACAATCATACATTAAATACTTGAAGAGCTGTTTGGCGCAGCTTGGCCAAAATTGGCTCTTTTGCAAAAAACCCCAACACATTCACTCACTCACTTCACAATCATACTTTTTTGATGGCTGAAAAAAATTAGAGGGATGTCTAATAAAGTGTATCGAACTAGAAGATTATGTGTTGAAAAATTATTATCCTTAAAAAATTGTTTTTCGATCTTTTTCTAAGGTCTTATTGACCATTCCTCGTACTTCGGATTGTCAGCAAGATAACTAATTTAATTATTGATCTTAGAAATCTAACATAGCGGTTAAGTTGACCCGTCCCTTGATTTATGACATTTAAAAAACATTTGACAAAACAAAATTATTGATTTTAAAATAATGATATTATTCGGTGTCTCAAACTTCATCAGCGACCTCGGGTTCACGACATGAGGTCAAAAACTAGAAAAGGATGCAACTGCAGTAATCGCTGTACTGTCGAAGCTGGGTTTTTTTTCGTTGTCTCGGTTATGAAATTCTGAGTTTCAGCTTCTGTTTTGAAAAAAGGTGACTGAAAAATGTCACTACGTGATCTACCGGGTTCCATGGCTTGGCGTACTATCTGGAGCCTGAAATCCGTGCAAACACAAAGAACTCTAGCAGTTGCTATTGGAGTAGCAATGTCATTGTAAGGCGTGGAATCGATTCTAAGAAGCAAGGCATGTTCCACGTCGCCCAGGACAAGGTCGTCCACTGGTTACCAAAGCAACTTGGTTACCTGTTTACAGCTCATCTCGAAAGTACAGCCAGTGCGACACAGATTCAAAGACAGTTTCTTTCGACAACAGGACGAAGGGTCTGAATCCAGACAATCCGAAAAAAGGATTCACGTGGTTGGTCTGCATACATTGTCGGCCAATAGCGAGTATTCCTCTGACCGCAGGACACATGCGGCCCGAAGAAAGTGGGCTGCTTAACATCCAGATTGGATGCAGTGGCTGTGGTCAAGTACTATTTACAGACGCGAGTTCTGATTCAATTCAGATTGTCTCACGAGATGGTGTGGTGAAAAGGAAAAGGGGCCACTTGAAATAACGAAATATTCTTTCAGGAAAGATAAGGACCAAATTGTTACCCTGAAGCATTTCATGTTTTTAATTCTTTGAATGGGAACCTTTATATCATCCCTATTGTTTTTGCTTGCTCCTCTAGATTTATATAAACTTTTTTTTCAAAAAACAGTCATGTATGTTTTTAAAAACAAGCATATATAATGAATAACTTTTTTTTTATCTTGTGTGTACCATCAGTTACTAAGCTGATTTTCTTTTTTTCCTGAGGTATCCAACGTTCGGAATACTTTTTCAAAAATATTGCTGAAATTTCACGTATATTTTATTTGTAAAAATTAGATTTTTAAAAAATTTTGTTCATTAAATATTAGTATTTATTTACATTGATTCCTAAAAAAGTATTTTTAATGGTTTTAGTATGTTTCGTTTTTTGAAAAACTTGATACTTTTTTCTTTAATTGCTTGTAAGATGTCAGTTGATTAAGGTATTAAAAAAATATTAATAAACGGTAAATGCTGATTAACAAACAACTCTGCTTACAATTATAATTGACATAGAATTTGAAACAACTCCAACATCTTCGCCGCGTTTTTTCATTTCATAGTCCACTTTCCCGCTCAAAGGAAGTTCATTCACCAGTTCTATCATCCACAAAGGTTCCTTAATTTTTTTTTTTTGAGCAGTGCATATTAATAAAGATGATTTTGGGGTAAAAATACTTTGTATTAATACTATTTAAAAAATTTTAATTGATAGATCTTTTTTTCAAAAACTTAAAGTGGAACCTATTATATTTTTTCTTTTATGTCATTTATTTTATATCCCTTAATGGATGGCTTAGTTGAATCTATAACAATATCCTTCTGCTTTTGTAATTAAAATGTATATACATTAGTTATGTTTGCTGTAATGTATATGTAAGAAGTATAACCTAGAATATATATAGAATCCAAAGGAAATTGTTCGTGTACCATTGATTTTGGGGAGCTAAGTGTATAATAATACTTCTGCTTTTGTAATTATTATAATCAGTGGCGGATTAAACGGGTGTCAGACCTGGCGGCCCCAAGCTTGATGAGTGCAGAAGGCCAGTGACAAACCAATCACACCCCCCTTGGAACAAGAAATGAAAATGAAAAGAAAGATACAATGAAACCCAAGCTAGAAGTTTATCGAGATGCAAGAGAAATCCTAATGTGGAAAAGCTTTTGAAAATATTTTTAACAATACCGATATCGAATGCATCAGGTGAATGATCTTTTTTAGTTTTAAAACGTAATAAAAAAATTTAAGAAGTACTATGGGAGAAAAGGCAAATTGAACAACATGCCCATATTATATACAGAGTAAAATGTTTTGGACAAAATAGAAATGGTAAAATTAATTGATGAATTTACCAAAGAGAAATCAAACTGTATAGCAAAACTGAAAGTTCTTAAGTAAGGTTTTTAATTTTTTTTTATATACAGTTAAGATTTTTCTTTAGTCTCGATGAGTTTTATTATAGAAATACATTTTATTTTGAGAATTTAAAGTGAGCAACTCTTTTCACTATTTTAGTTTTTTGACTCTTAAGCCCATGGGCCTCAAACCTTTTACCACCAGGGGCCTCCAAATACCTTAATCCGCCTCTGATTATAATGTATATAAATAGCCATGCATGATGTAATATATTTAAAAGCATTCGTATTTATATTTTGCATAAAAAATATATACGTAACTAGTTATTTATGATGTAAATTAATGTGTATGTAAATACTGATTATGTGTGTATATTCAAAATGTATTATCAACTCAAAAGTCACGCTTAAATAAATTTTATTCTATTTATGCTATTTTAGTGTTTACGCGCTTTTAAAACTCCAAATAGATATCTCGCTTCACAATTTATGGTTTATCTCACTAACATATTCTTACAAATTAATTGTCCATACATTTCCCCTTCATTGTCAAGGATGAGCAAGTTTATTAATGTTGCCCTACAAAGCAACATGAGGTCTAGAGGTGACGGCCTTCATATTTTGATCATTATCAAGCGACAAGGAAGTCATTTGAGCTGGCAACCCTTCTTCGAACTACCACATCACTCGAACGGGTTAGTGAATGTAGGGTTTTTTTGGTGCAAGAGCCAATTCTGGCTATAATGCGCCAAATATTTATTATATTAAAAAAATTAAAATGTTCTTGTCATTTTAAGGTATACAGTTTCAGTAGCGAAGGTAAAATATCAAATTAAATATAAAAAACCAATTCATAGGGTAAATGCTTGTAAATTTGGTGCAGGGTGTCCCTTGGTATCCCACACCAAAATTTATAGCTCCAGGTCAGACAAGCTAATCCTTAAATGCATGATTTTTTTGTTTTGAACTTTAAAAAATCGTTTTTTACAGGAATGTAATCATAGGTTACCTAAAAACTTTCAGGTAATTATATTGAGTATTTATATTGCAAAAGTTGTACGTAGATATTTGGCAACAGACAGTATTTTCTAAAAATCTGTCAAATATAAAATTTTCAAATGCAATAAATACACAAACATTGATAGCTTATTTGACAACAGATGAGAAATATTTTTTTTCAATAAAATCAATCACTCCTTAATAGGAAAATATCTCATCAAATAACTCACTGAACTTTATCACCCACCAAATTCAAAAGTCATATATATATATCGGGTGTGTGAATTGCAAATTAAACAAAAAAACCATATTTGTTAAATTTTAAAGTCTAGATCTAATAGCTGAAGAAAAGGATTTTTTAAAATTAACAACACCCCGTAACCCTCTTTTAATATTTGAAATTTATAAATTAAAAGAAATTTACAAAATACATAATGAAAACCAAACTATGTTATTAATAATGAACTAGTAAACAATCAAAACAAAAATCGGGCTTGGTCATGGATGAAAGGAAATCGAAATTACCCAACAACGCGGCAAAAAAGTAAATATTTTTTATGTGCGTTTGATAGAGAGGTTAATATAATATTAAAATAAAAGCTAAAAAAATGAGTATTATTGTTTTGATCAATTTTGCTTTGGTCTTGTAGAGTTTTTCTCCAGCCTCCTCATGTTGTAGCCTGTATGAAATACTTGTCATAGGTATGTGGTAAGGCAGGGAAAAGGGATGAGCACCACCTGTTCTAATGCAAGAACTTTCCAAGTGCTTTCACAACAGGGGTTGGATAAATAATCAGAGAATAGAAGAATTTGATAAGAATTTCTCCCAATTGTAATTCAACTGAATACTTAATAAAAAAACTTTGTTGTTACTATCTCATAAATATTTATTAAAAGTCAGAGAATACCTTTTAAAAAAATTTTTGTGCTTAGAAAGGTTTAGAGTGAATATCACAAATTGAATAATAAATTATTTTATTTATGAATATTTTACAATGTTTCCATGATTCATGCAACATTTGTCATGCAAAAAGAAACATTTTACAACACCACAATAGTTTAAACACACAGTTTTTATCACATATGAGTAATAAAATGCACAATTGACACAACCAATACAGCATTGCAGCAGCTTGAGAAAGGTAATGTCAATGGATAATTCAGAGCATTGCTAAGTTTTTGCATGCAGACACAGAGGATTATTAAAAAAAATTTACGTTGCACCATTGAATGTTGTTGCTACCTTCATACCACAAAAAGAATTATTTTTAAAGTCACAGAATCGAGAAGTAATATATATTACCTACGACAAAGTTTTCTTTAATGGGATAGGCAAAAGACAATATATTTTACACAATGTATTGCTAAAAATATCACTAATTAAGAATATTTTCAAAAAATTTATAAAGAACAATTGCACATCACATTTAAATATTCTAAATAAACATTTTAAAAATGGATACTTAAATTGTAAAGTATAAATAGGATGCATAATTTCTTGATAAATGTCTGAACCTTTTCTTCAAACAAATATTAAAATGTTCTTGTAATATTCTTAAAATTGAAAAAAAATATGTTTTTCATGAGGCATTATACAATCAGGAAAACAAATATATGCATTTTGTAATAAAATAACATCAACAAATCTTACGATATTGAAGTACTGATAAATTCGAGAAAACTGATGGGCACACAGTTCATTTGAATAAAATGTACCCCCCCCCCCAAAAAGCTCTCAATAAAGAAGATTCTTTTTTTAGTAAGTACATGTCAAATAACTGCACTCTTATGTAATTTAACTTTCTGTTTGGGGCTTAAAATAAAATTAATTGTGCTGATTTAAAAAAAAAATTTATTCCTTCCATTAGAGTGAAGAATTCTTATAACTACAAATATTCTTCAGGAAGTAACACTAAAAAATCCATCCAGTATAAAATATACATCTTTAGTCGTCACACACACACATATTGAACAGACTCATAAAATTATTCATCAATTAATACCAAAATTAACATAAGCAAAACAAGCATGATTTCATTTACAGAAACATATAGTTGAAAATATAATTTTTATTATTTTAATACATACTTGAAATTATTGAAATAGTAGCACCATCAGAAAATAAGCTTTTCTGACCAAAAAAAAAAAAAACGTTTTCTATTTATTTTATTTAGCAGTTGATAATCAAAACTAACAATTATAAACAGTGTTGTCACTAGGACTGACATAACTTTTACCTTCCATTAATCATGAATTAAAGATAAACATAAATGACTATTGAAATAACAATTTAAAAAACAAACTTTGATATACTCCAAAATCCAAAAATGATTTATAATTCATGTTGATTATCTATTTTCATGCTATGCCATATTTCATTCCATAATACTATAGCAACTGGAGTAATTTTACTTTTAGTGAAAAGGAGATCTAAATTTACTGGACACAAATGGTTACAGTATGGCTCAAGCCTTTTTAGTTTCCATTGCAAAATAAAAGTTTTGAGTTGCAGTTTTAAGAAATTAGATTTTGATTCAGGATTTCATGAAACAATGCATAAAATTAATTCTGTGAAACTTCATTATGCATTAAAAACCAAAAGCTTTCCTTTTGAAAAAAAATTCTTATTGATAATTAGTTATGTTCGGAAATCAAAGATAATCATAAGGTTTTATTATTAGGCAACACCAATGTCTCAAAATGGAAAACAGATTAATATATCAGTGATAAATTGTTTATGCATATATGTAACATGTAATCTTATCCTACAAATTTTATTTCTTCAATAAATATAACTTTTGATTCTCAATATTTTTATATACATTCTTTTATCCAGAACAATTTGACTCTTTAGAATAACTTTTTTATACAAAAGTTAAATATCTCTTGGCAAAGGCTTCACAATTCATGGTAGGTAAAAAAAAAGGTTAAAATCAACAAATTTATAAACTATCAAAATATTAAGTTGATAAATATTTTTAACGATAAAGCACATTCCTTATGCAACCATTTACTTTGTTTTTATTTAAATTAACAGTTAAGAGAGAAAAATTATGTGAAATATATCAGGAAATGCAAAATAGCAAGCCATTGCTAGATTAAAATATATGATTATAAATACCTATAACCATGAACTATTTCCAAGTATTACAAATACTGCATATTTATCTTGAGTAATCAAAAACCAAAATTTTATACATTACATAACAATCTCACATAAGTTTTTGATTTTACAAAAATATTAATTTTCAATTTAAAGCAAATGTTGTAATTTGAAGAAATTAAAATGCAAATGAATTTGTACCAAATATCTATATTTAGACAAATTTCAAATATTAAAAACAAACAATATATATATAAGACATTTTAACTTAACTGTCTTCAAGTTAAGCAAAGTAGAAAAATGTTAAGCAAACCGTTTAAGTCTGTTTTATGGAAAAAATTTCAATCACGCATTGAAAATTTAAAGTTTTTCAAAATTTAATCATATATCACCAAAAAAGAAAGAAATGAATATGAAATGAAAAATTCAAACATGATATCTAAGATGAATATAGATTACATATTTACATATAAGACAAAATAAAATTAAGCATTTTAGGATTGTACATTTAATTTTCCTCTTCACACATAGGAAAAATATTTAAAAAATAACCAAAAAACTTGTGAACAATTTATAAAAAAACATAAAAAGTACTATAAATAACTGACAAACTAGTTTTTTTCTAACAGACAGTGGGAAAGAAAAAATCCTATGGAATGACTTACAATAAGAAACAAATACTATATAGTAATGTAAACATATTGATTTAATTCAGTATTTGGGTTATTCAAAATGACTTAAAGACAGCCTGATAAACGTTTTAGTCCAAGAACAAGATACAGCTCTTATGTTGCATGCCACATTACATTGCAATTGGCTAACATTGGAAAATATGGTCAAAGCGCTCGTAGTTTCCCCCTGCCAAATAAAAACAGGCACACTCTATCCACAAGGAAGGCAAAAAAGAAGTCTGAGAAAAGAGTTAGAAGCAAAACATTCTGATACTGAAAGAAAAAAAGAATACTATAAATCTATGATGCAGAAACAAACTTTAAAAATATATAACGAAATATCAATTTTCACATTAACCATGTTTTTAAATTGACAATAAAAAGATTCATTTTTACACCATGTGAACTAAAATCTAATCTATTTTTTAAACACTTTTTACTTTAGCATAATGATATAACTTTCAATTCATTTCCACCTACATAGCTTTCTAATTTTTTGAGAAGCAGAAAGTTTCATATCAACTTCTGTGTTTTTGATCTGGAACTTCAAACAAACAAAAAATGAAAATAATCATTTAAAATAATTTTATATAATGTTGAAGAAACAACATGCAAGAGAATTTCCAATAAATTTTGTTGAGTTGCATATAACATAAACCCTAAAGTTACCAGAAATATCAGATTCTTCACAAAAGCAAAATTCATAATCAGTCCTAGTATCAAAAAAAAAAGCTAGCATTATATTCGGCTTTATCTTTCAGTAGTATGCAGCACAGTTATCTTCATAAATAAAATTTAGTTCACAAATGTGTATATTTTAAAACAAAATATTTGGTTTCTACTTTATCAATTGACAAGAAAGTATCAATTACTTTGCTTTGAAATAAGGTATTTAATTAAAAGAAAGTATACACACACTGCTTAAGAATGCTTTTTTTTTTATCAAATACACTGAAAACTTTTTCAGAAAATAAACTGTGTGTGTCAGCTTCGGCGCACACACACAACTGGAGTTTATTCTTTAAGTACATCTGTCTGTGATTATATAGTAGGCAAACAGGGTAGATAAATGCATTTCATGTAATACTAAAACCATGCATGTATTTTCTTCATTCTATTCTCCTTTTTAATACTGATTTGGAAAAATAATATATATAAAATAATATACATTAATTATGTTATATAAATATATGTTACTCACATAGTACATGAGTACGTTGTTAATAAGGTTGATTTACTTCTCTATTAATATCACTTTGAGTATTAATTACATTAATACTCCCACCATTATTAATCACTTTGACAAGAGGATTGTGGTAACTAAAATATGATACGTGAACGTTGGTAGATACATGGTTTATGAATCGTGAAAACATCGCATCAATGGTTGTACCATACCTAGTCGCCCCAGTGCTCTACCAGAAACAAAATCCAAATTAGGTTCTAATAATAAAAAGTGTACTAATCTCAATCCTTCACCTATATTGAAATCATCGCTAAATATGAGTGGAGGTACATGAAAATGTTTCTTCAGTAGTTTAGAACCACCTTTTGTATATGCTGAAGCTCACATTCATTATTTTATATATATATATACACTTAGAATTTAAAATAATAAAACGGATTTCAAATCATTATTATGTATATTCATTACATAAGAAAAACATTCAAAATGATAGAAATGTTTCAACATTTTCTTTCAATTGTTTCTTCCTGTAGCTCATAAATTAAAAGAATAGGTGACAAATGGAAGAATTTTTTATGGAAAAACATATCTGATGTAAAATGTAATGTGAATGTGCCAAATTAAGGTGGAATGGAGTATAAGTCATCACTCACAAAATAATTGTTTAGCTGGAATACCGGTTTTGACACCAGTAGGCAAAACAACAATAATTGTAATTAGCAAATCTTTTTAAAAAGTTTTAATTTTTTTGAGGGCTTAGTTTTTAAGTTAAATTTTCCAAATTTCACACATAAATAAAAGAAAACAACAGTAATTTTTAGCAAAAAGGGCAGAAAAAGTACTGCATAAATGAATTCTTGTAAAAAGGGTATTAGATGAAAAAAAACTTTTTAAATCTGTAATTAATAAGCAATTTTTTCAATCTTTGAGCATAATACGGACAATAAAGTTTGACAAACGGAAAAAAAGTTCAACGTGGTTATTATTATAAATGACGAACTGATTAAATGTTTAATTAAAATGTTGAGAATTTTTTGAAAAATCGTAAAAAAAAAACACGTTTTTGGCAATTTTATATTTTTTTATATTTTAAATTACCTGATTCTAAAAGACCAAAATATGAATTTTTTTAGTACAGAGCGTCGATTCATTACAATGATAAAAAATTCGTAGAGAACAATCGAAAAATTCTTTTCATAAAAACGTATCAATATTGACTCATTTCAAAAAAAAAAAATTTAAACTGTCGTTATTTTGTAAAAAAAAAAAAATTATATTGTATCGTGGCGAAATAAATTATCTTTTCGATTCTGTAATTATTTTTCGTCTGATTCTGGTAAGAAAAGAGTGATCCCATTTTAAAAAATGAAGTAAAAGTAGGAAATCTCCTTTTTTTGGGACAACAATTTGACTCATGTGCAGAAGCATGCATAAGGCTTTGATATAAATTTCACTCCTCGTATAATTTCCAAACCGGTGGCTTTAAATGAAAATTGATTCTTAAGGAGTATACTCCAAAAACAACTGCATTAATTTTGGAGAGGACATCGTGTTTCAAAAAAATAATTCATTTTTGTTTGAATCAATTCAATTATTTTTCTGAAAAAACTATATTCCTTTTTTCCACTATGTTTTCTATACTAAAAAAAAAAGAAAAAAAGATAAGCTGTACATGTTAAAGTGAAAAATTGGATATCAATTAATGCTGTTTCTTAAACTTAAGGGCCTAGTATAATTATATATATTGTAACACAGTGCATTGCCTTTCAAACATAGGAAATGTCTATACAATTTCTTTGCAGGTTCTTTTGGAGTAAATAGCATTTTATTTTGGAACTATCCTGAGCTATCCATCCGAAATAGTGGTTAGTGATTGGCCAGGCCTGGGTTTGAATCCCAGAGAGGGCATGGATGTTTGTCTCTTCATGGTAAAGTGGTACAATCGTCATTGAGCTGCAAGTTCTCTCATGAGGTTGGTGGAAGGGGAAAAGAAGTAGAAGGCCCCTGACTACCCTAAAGGGGTTCTCCCTCAAAATTGGGATGCAACCGAGCAAAACCATACTGTTATTTGCATGGTGCTCCAAGCTATGGCTTGCAACAGGCGCACAATCTAGCCCTTTCCCATGATGGCCTATCAGGCCTCAATCTGGCACTCCTGATCAGGTAGCATTAGCAACAACAACTATCCACTAATTACAACAGATTTATTTAACAGGAAACAACACATGTAAAATCCCCAATAGCAAACATTCTAAGTTCAGATAGCAATAAAAATCTGTATCCACAATATTGCATTAGGTGAATGAAGATACACAATCACTGTCAAGCTTTGACTTCCAAGTTGCTTCCCTACATGATCCTTATATCAGTCACAAGAAGAACCTTCCAGAACTTAAATGGATTTTTTCCCCTCTTCAAATAGTTAACTAAAGGTCTTTTACCTTTTTCCTAGAAACATCTATTCTTGCCATCGAATTAACAACTAGGTGGCATCTATTGGCCAAATATGTTAACAAGTTCACTTCTATTCATTTACTATTACTGAAAAAGGTAATCTTTTCTTTGCTTGCAAATCATCTTTCCAACTGCAATACTGCTATGTCAAAAAAGCAGAGTCTAAAATTTCCATAATAATATATATAATCATTAATTATAAAAAAATTACTACAAACATAGTAAAAAGTAAAACAATATACAACAAAATAAAATAGCCCCAGCAGCTCAAATATTAGCAAACTCCTGGTTTTAGGACTAAGATTGCAGGATTAAGTAAAGTTTTAAGGGACTAACCTTCCCTTTTGTTGCCTATATTACTCAGTTCAGATAAGATATAGAAGAGAAGATGCAAAAAGAAATAATTAATAATTTTAAAATTATATACGCATTTACTACACACACACGAAAACATACACTATACACATTGGTACATTAATATTAAGTACAAACAGTCTTAAGTCAATAGTAACAAATTAACAGCAGAATATACTTCAAGAAAGACATAATGGACACAACTTTCAGTGTATATATATATATATATATATATATATATATAGTAGAGTTAACCACTAATTTTTATTTTTAAATCAGGTATCCCCCCCCCCCCAGGATAACAAGAGAATGTACATACGGTACACATTTCCAATTAAGATCCCCCAAGTATTACTCTTTAAACATTTTGCATATATATCTATGACAGTCTTTCATTCTTTACTTATACAGTCTTTCATCAATTAAAGAACTACATGCACAAAACAGAAACATTAAGTAGATATGCATCAAAAATATAATATTTATCGTTAAAATAGGAATTATAACTAAGAAAATATTTTAATTCAGATTGTATTGATTGAAAAAGAAATTAGAAGTTTATCAAATATGCTGCTTTTTGTGAAATGGTTACCATCAGATTACTTTATTCTTCCTCTTTCTCCCTAAAAAATGTTCCAAGTTTATATTACATTTTTTTTAAAAATTAAGCAAAAACAATCTTTAAAGGCTTAATTATGAGAAATATATATTTTTTCACTATTTCCTATATAATTTTATTTTCATCATGAAAATTATGAAAATTTATAAACACTTCATGCCAGAACATATCATGAAAATCAAATAATGACTATCTGTTGCTAAATAAAAACATGTCCCCATATTCTTTGAAATAATGATATTTGAAAGGATTAACATCTTTAAATATGAGAGGAAGAGTTTGCTTTATTGGTATAATTTTTTAGATATTGACGCTTAAAACCTATCTAAGTGAGCGACTCGGTGGCGCAATCGGCTAGAGCATTCGGCAGATACCTGAAAGGCTCCTGGTTCTAATCCCAGCACAAGCGTTGCAGGACAATGAATTATTACTTAATTTCTTTAATTATTACTTTAATTCCTAATACCTTCTAGATGTTTCTTTACTTTACTGGAACAGCGTTCCAGAATATTCCATTATGCTATAAAAGAGCCAAGAGCTCGACAAGATAGTCAGTTCTTGGTTTTGTAACCTAGAATACTTCATCAATGAATACTTGGGATAAAATCAATACGTATCTACATTTCTTTATACGTGACAATATAAACGAAATAAAAAGATTTAAAATACAATAGTTAGGTTAAAAGATACCTTAAAAATGATATCAATGTAAATATATTTATGTTCAGAAACAAATTTTCATAGTGCAATTGCAATTAATTAGATTGCATGTTGCTCTTTGATATAAAAAATGATAATTTAGCTATAAAGAACTTGAAAAAGTAACAGAGGAAATCTTTTGATTGAGATATTCTTTAAAAATGAAAGCTCCCAGAAAAAACTAGATTCAACTGTTAAATCCTATTAAAAATAAACAATTTAACATTGAATCCTCTAACAAAAATTTACACTAACATGAAATGTTTGTAAAAAAAGATTATTAATACTAGCATACCTCTGGTGTGAAATCAACTATTGAAAATATGCCCGCCAGATCAGGAGATAGACCTGTAACTAGCATCAGGATTGCAGTTCCTGATATAACAATACTGTACATTAAAGGTTTGTTTTCACTCAGACTCTCCATGAATGGATGGCCCTGCAAAACAAAGACAAATTAAACCTGTAACCATATAAAAATAAAAAGTTCAAACCAAAAAAATAAGTTATCACAAAAATAAAAAATTTTGATAGCCACTGCTGTCAAAAAGAACAAGAAAATAATGTAATTCCAAATAAATCTTTATTTTTTCATGACAAAAACTGTCTGGTTCATAAAACAGTCAATGGAATAGTACTTTAGAAAGTCTTGTGTAAAATAAAATGATTTATCAAACCTTTCTTTATGTGATTTTTAGGCACACATAATTCACTAACCAATATCAAAATTATTTTTAAAATACACAAAAATTATTAGTAGTATATTAAATAACAAATGAAAACCAATAATACACCCAAAAATAAAATTTTAAATCTCACAATTCTCAAACATCCATTACTCAAATTCCATAGAATATTATAATTTTTACTGAAAAAACTAAATTACAAAAACCTTTCAATGTTTTTGTGCCAATATATATATATATATGATAAACAAATTAATCTGACTCAAAAGAAATACCAATATGATCACACTTTCTAAAATTTAATTTGATTTTTTTATTGATGCAAAAACTATTGGTGGTGAACCTTGTAATTTTGAACAATTCCTGACTCCCATCATTTAAATCTCGGTCAAGTGATGGAAATTACATCAGAGCTTGTACACACCATTGTAAAAACTTCCATGCTACACCAATGCGAGGACATGAGCCTTAACAGATTAGAGTTGACTCTTTTAATTTTTAGTGGCACTAGGAATCGAATTTATGACTTGAAAACAGCCTCAAGTTGACTAGTCTGCTACAGTGGGCCATACTTTATTTTTAAAATTTGTCAGTAATATTTATTTTGCCTGAAATGTGTAATACTTCAGCATTTTGTAGGAGAGGTCAAACACTCAAATACCCAATTTTACTA
Organism: Trichonephila clavata; assembly: GCA_019973975.1. Classification (NCBI taxonomy): domain Eukaryota; kingdom Metazoa; phylum Arthropoda; class Arachnida; order Araneae; family Nephilidae; genus Trichonephila; species Trichonephila clavata. Next base: position 55,264 of record BMAO01033345.1, read on the forward strand.
TTTCCTTTTTGTAGTGGACTGCATGATGCCTTATGTCCATGAGAAATGTTGGGGGGGGGGGGTAATTTTAAAAGAAAAAAATGCATTCGAACCTCCATATTACAAATTTTTCTATATAGCGAACTTTTTCCTGGAACCAAGAACATTTACAATTTCCTTCATAAAATAACCTCTCAATAGCGGCCTTTTCTATATAACAAACTTTTTCTCTAGTGATTCAATTTTTTTTCTTTCTATTTTTGAAGTATTTCTGAACATTTCAAGTTGTTCTCTCTTTTAACACATTTTATGGTGGTCATAAATCTTGAACTGGTTTTATTAGGTGCCTAACTCGCCGAGAGCAATAGAATCCTGGGCATTTCATCCAAGAAGCGCAACCTTTTAACGACCATTGTTCAGTTCACTGGAAACATCTTCGATATCCCCTTTTATCCTTAGTGGAGTTGTCTCACATGTCCCCGTTTCTTTGAACTAGTCTCCGTTCATTTGTAGTGCTGATCCGTCATACTAGTAACTTTGTTTCTTCTAGCTCAAAAATGACAAAACGTAAGTTTGAGCATCAAAGAAAAAAACTTGATTCTTCAGGAAGTGGATAAAGGCATCAAAAAACTTTCCTTGCAGTTTTTTTCTTTCTTTTTTTTTTGATAGGTAAGATACATAAAATAAATATATATTAATTTACAAAAAGGTGTGAATAATTACTGTTTTTTATTATATAGTGTTTAGGAATTTAAATTTTGTTGATGTAGTTTATAAAGAAAATTGAAAGATTAACCTCTACATAATGAATTTTCCATATAACGAACTTTTTTTGGGATTTAGCGACTTTCTTATATAAAGGTCCAACTGTATTTCCTTCCCTGACTGGAAATATTTTATCTAATTTTGAAATACAAGATCAAAATTCATAAATCATAAAAGCATTTCCCCTTGATACTTAACATCAAATTAATTCATATATCAGAGAAAAAGTTTTGTTTATTATAATGATGTTAATCCAGTAAAAACAAAGAATGATAAAAGAACATTAGGTACCCTGTAATTGACTGCAAATGTTGCCAGCTGCAAGGCCATAGAAATAATATAAACTGTACTATTTAGAATAGAAGGTTTAAATTCAGCTTCAAGATCAGCAAACTTTTCAGATCTGAAAAGGGAGAAAAATATTAATTTACAAGATAAGAAACATATTATACTACAATAACTGAAACTTCACTTTGGTGATTTAGTATAAATTTATGTGTTATACATCCAGATTTATAAGTATACAGCCTGAGAATAATTGTTAAAGTTTGTTAAGTTTTATCAATAGTTGCCAACAGCACAGGTTTTACACAAAAGTACTTTTAATTCTTAGCTCTAATTTTTCTTCAGACATTGGCCCAAATTCTTATCCTTATGCATTTTTTTAGGGAAGGAGCAGGAGGTTAAGGTATGGCCAACTTTACATAAATTCTTATTTATAACTTACAATAGATATATTTATTACATTGTGTCTAGAAATTTTGTGATTTCCCATTTCTTGAATTTAAAATTATATTATTCTCATGCAAAAAGCATTCATAGACACTCTAATAAATCAATATGTAATAGCCTTGCTTTGAATAAAAGTGCTTTAGCTATATTTTCTGCATTTATACAATGGTTCTTGCTTACTGCGCATCCTTATTAAGTCATTATAAAAAAGAATGAGAAATCTATGAGTGAATATGTGTTAAATTATCTACTCTTGATCAATGTCTTTTTACTAAACAAATAATCTTTTCAATAAACAAGTGAACACGAAATAGATATTCTCTTATCTTTCCAGTCACTTTAACTACTTTATGTTGACTGTCACATATATGTGCAGCAAGAAATGCATACAATTCCTGGCCATCACACTATTGTTACAAAATTATTGTCTCTTTCATCCTGCTAGGGTGTCCCACATTTGTACTAGCAATTCAGCCAGTTTTTAAAATGTGAAACTTTTTGCCTAAGATGGGATTCATGTCCAGAGGATTTGAAATGCATGTAGATTTGACCTTATTTTGAGTAGAAGGTCAAATCTACATGCATTTCAAATCCTCTGAACTCTTTTTGTCCTCTGGACTCATGTGTGTGAGTCGTTTTGACTCACATGGATTTGGACATGGAAAACATAAGGGAAAAGGAATGTTTCTAAAGGGCATGCTTTATAAGGGCTCTTAAAGTGAGCATATGGTATTTATGTATATCAAAGTAGAGGAGTTTTATTTTTGCTAGAGCATTAGGTATTTTGAAGTTTGGAGTCTAGTTTTTAATGGATAATTATTTTGTAGATGAAATGTTTCTGTTTTACCGTTACAATGTAAATGAAATACAATGTTGAAACATTGCAAATTTTTAACCTAATTTAAAATGATGCAAAATCTGAGACACTTAAACACTGAGAGTAGTGATAGTGGCACTCATACATTCAGATTGCACTGTTCAAAAATAACCAAACAAATCAAATAATGATGACATTTTGGATATCTGTATGCCAAGTACATTGAAAAAAGATACTTCCCCAAAGGTCATTCACAACAGAAAATTTAGCTTTCATTTATTTGCATTCACACAAATGAGTTATTATGAATGTAAGAACCATAATGGTAACTGTGTGTAATCCCTGTTATCAAATTTTTCATACTAAAAAAGAATTTTAAGTAACATATTCAGTTTCCAAATGTATAATGTTAATAGTCATTAAATGGAAGGTACATAATGAACATAAAATAAATAAAAAGTGTATTAAAACAAGAAATGGTTTAAGTAAAGTATATAAATGCAAAATATATAAAGCATATGCCATATTTGAGGGAGGAGGGAATGATGATGTAAAGAAATGCCAAGCGAAAGAATTGTTAGATTTGTAGTTAAAAAAAAAGGGATAAAAATTTTATTATAAAAATACTTACACTTTAAAAAAGATCTTAAACAATAATTTAAGGTTGGGAGATCAGAATTAAGGTAGATATTTTTCTCAAATATATAAATTTTTTTAAAAATTCAACATTTTATTTTCATAATAATTTTAAGGCCTAGTCTCCAAAAGTATAAAGAATTTCAATACTAATTTTATGCTTGAAAACCCTTTAGTATGTTTACCAGAGAACGAAGAATTTACAGGATTTGTTATTTTTAACAAAACAAAGAAAAATTTCTAAGTATATGAAATGCACTTATTATTTAAATATGGAAAGAAAGTAATATTAGGAAACATAAAAAGAAAGATAAAATTACTGTAAATTGATTGAAATGAATATACCTTGGTGGCGACCTTGCAGTTGCCTCTTGAACAAGATATACTAAGCAAGTGAAGTGAACAGTAAATTGTAGAATAACAGTTAAAATAGTATACAGATTAAAAATATTAGGAAGGGGTCTTTCCTTGGATAATGTTTTTAATGGCTGAAAGAAAATTATATTACTATTAAAATAATTGATACATAAAAAGCAATATTTTTCTAAATACACAAAAATAGGAAAATCAGTAAAGTAAAAAAATAAATAAAATATTTATTGCTTTAAAACCTTTTTTAAAATTTGAAATAGTCGGCAACTATATTTTAAAACTACTTTTACCTTAAGGGGGGAGGGACTAGATTCTACAAGAAAATTCTTTTTAATGAATTTTGTACTAAATATAATGGATTCTTCTTTGGTTCATCTTCATGTATAAGCATTTTAAATTTTTAATCCTTGTTATAGTACAACTACAAGGTACCTTCTCCTTTTATACAAGCAAAATAGGTTTAATTTGCAGACAAATGAAGCCTAAAGGAAATTGCATACTTATATGAACATCAAATGCAAATATATGCAAAATTCCTATGTAATGGGTGCTGATATCTATTACTTCAACTTCATCGGTTTTATAAATTTAATTTTATTGATATTTTCGATTTTATTCTAGTATATAATTAAGGTAGTAGGTAATATTAGTTTATTCTTATATAAATGACTTTTTCATTCCAATACATTTATTTGCATGTAATTAATCTTTGTTTATATGGTTAGTTATAATGTATTTTATGTACACTGACACAATTTTGACTATACAAGCTAAACCTTTAAATTCTAATGTTTTAAAAGTAAAGGTTGCAATATGTATAATAATGTAGAAGTAATTTTCGAAATCATCTAAAAAAGAAATGATGAGGATTTAATTTGCAATTTTAAATCTTACCAAATGTATTTGTTTTTATGATATAAAACAGATTTTAAATTTTGACTGTATGAATAGCTTTTGATGTTAGATGTTTTGATGGCAGGTTTCATAGTAGTGTGGATCTGCTGGTACAACTTATTTTAAAGCAGGTTGAAACAGTTTTAATAATTTAAACCATTATATCTGATTTGGTGTATGATTTATTAATATGTTGCAGCGATGCCTCCTTCTGCTAGTTGCAAACAACAAAGGACAGGAATAAAAGCCCTTAACAACTGCCTGAATAGGGTTCCTTTCGTCCTAGTTGTCTAAGGCATGCACAGCGTAGCTGTGGACCAGTAGTCGGTGGTTCAAAAAAAAAACACCTCAGCCAAAGTCAACAGCTTGTCGCCAAAGTGATGGCCCAGGAATTGAACACTAGATGGCAACACAGCCTATGGGTACAGGTCAATTATGCAATCATTCCATACAGAGTCTAACTAAGACATTTTCAATAAATCACAACTAGTAATTTTAAAAAATGGCAACGGGGCAAGCATCAACAAGACTCGCCATTTCAACAAGAGATTGCCCGCAACATTAATGGAAAAACATTCCATGACATTCAAATCTACTAGAGATGTATAACAATTGCAGTAATTTGCTGCAAAAACAACCTTCTCTTAGTATTGTTCAGAAAGTCAAAGAGAAAGAAACACAACTTTCTTCTCTAGGAAGGGGGTATGCAGTGCCCCCCTCTGCAAGTCACAAACTACAAAGGACTGGAATAAAGGCCCTTAATGACTGGCCTGAATAGGGATTCCTTTTGTACTAGTCATCTAATGTATGCACGGCATAAGTGGGAATCAGTAAGTTGGTGGTTCAAATAAACATCCATGTCAAGGTCAACAGCTTGCTGCCAAAATGTATTTGATTAAAACTTATTTATAATACTTTTATTTCAAGTAATTAAAACTTAAAATATATAGGAATCGGTTAAAAATCTTTTTGTAAAATTAACTTATGCTCTTATCTTCATAGGATTTTTATGAAAAAATAGTTTTCCTTTAACAAATTTCTATGAATTTTATCACTATGCATCGGTCATATGATCTGAAGCTCCACATTTCACCTATTCAAGTAGACAAATATATTTCTTCCCAAGGCTTGTGAAAAACAATAACATTAACCAAACAATGAATCCACAGTTTAACAGAACAGATTTCCACAATAAAGAAAAAGCTTTCTTAACAGCCAATCTTAAGTTCTTCTCTTAAACCAAGCAGTTAAATAAAAGGATTTTATTATGTTATATTCACAATTGGATATTATATAATGAAGGGAAAATGGGAGGGGAGAAACATAGTTAAAGTAAAATTTGATACAAGAACATTTTCTATACCTTTGATCTAGATATAAATAAGAAACATCCAGCCAGTAGCAAGCCTTGTAGTGTGGCCTGAGTATCACTGAATTTAATTCCATCCAGGTAGAGGACACTTTGACAATATGCAAGAATCAAGGCATTTAAAGCTAATATTTTAAACATCTGTAGAGTAGTAACTAGGGTGCAACGTCCTTGCTTAATCACATGGCAAACTGGAAATAAGATAATTTATAATATATACTGCATTCCCATACAATTTTATAAATAAATTATTAATTTTAATGGAACATCTATTTTTCTCTCAGCATATAGAACTTATAAAGAATATTTCAAGATACTTGTAAAGAAATATATTTTATAAAACTATTAAAAAAAGGATTTTATTTATCTAAACATAGAAAATAATTAAAATACTTAATTCATGAAATAATAAACATACAGACATTGTTATTGATAGCGCAAAACATGATTTAGAAATTGCAAGCTTTTACTTTTATGCAAAATATTCAAATAGCAGGAAAAATTGGGAGTTTTAATGTTGAGACATTATAAAAAATATTGCTGTTCATTCATGATGTTCAAAGAATTATCAATGGCAATGGAATAAAATCTGAAAATATCAGTATTAATTTAACTGTACAAGTGTAACAACTACTTCCCCAAAATTTCAATACAATAGGACATTCCACACAAATCATACAGTGAAATTATGATAATCTGGATCGACGAAAATAGATTAACTCGTTGGGGGGGGAGCAATATTGCATGAACAGTTTGTTTTTCTGTACTGAACTTCTAACCAACATGACAGTAATTCACTAAGTTATTGGTAAATGAAAGAGTAAATTAAAAATCTGCTCCAAATCCACAAAATAATATACTATATCACTAAATCTAACAAAGAATTTAATATTCACTTAAGTTATCTAAAACAAATAAATCAAAATCAAATTAGCTCAAAAATAAGCTGCAAAAGAAATTATGTTAACATCAACTGAAGTAAATAACAACATATGAAACAGATAAAACAGGCTTAGATTTGTTCAAGTAGATCTCAACAGTGTTGAAACAAACTAAAAACAAATAACAATATTAACACAAACCAAAGTTAAAAATCATCTAAAATAGTGAATTTATTATAAAATAGACTTAGTTTGGATTTAATTACATACAGAGTACAAAAGAACTGCAAACACATAAACTTTATTGTCAGAACTAAACAGTCTATAGGAAAAAATACTTTAACCAATTCTTTAGAAAAAGAATTGCATTTCTGCTTCTAAGAACTAAGAAGAAAAAAAACCAAAAAATAAACATTATACAGATGAAAATAAATAACTGAAAAAACTACATGAAGCATATTTTGTTGTACTGAAATACAGTTGCGATATAATGTAACATCATGCAATTTGAGCTATAAAAAATTTTATCAAAAATGAATTTTTGAAAAATTTATAATGAATTTCAAAAAAATATCTGAGGGGCATGCCATCTTCACCTACAATTTCAGCATAACAATTTTGGCACATCGGGATATTTCTAATTTTGTGCTACATTCACATACAAACTCTTCCATTTATTGATACAGATTGCTAAAAGTAGGTGAAATATTTGTTTTAACACATAATTATATATGTTAAAGTTGCTTTGGTCAGATATCACTAATAAACACAATTATGTTTCAAATCTGTTTCTTGTACATACATCAAAACATTAGAAATATGTGTCAGCATTACTTTTATTTTTTATTAACACATTTAACTTTTTACATTTAAGTATCATCTTTATCTAAATAAAATATTAAATTGTTATTATCTGAAACATACAAGAAACATAACCAATAGCACCTATCATAAACAATTTAACAAAGCATTACATATTGAGGATAAAATGTATTACTTACTACATTGAATAGAAGAAAGTTTTGATGTAAAAGGAGCAGCTATACTGGCATCTCCCAATTTTACTATTTGAGCAGGATCATCTTCTTCCATTTCTTTCAGAAGTTTTTGAATCTTCTTCTACATAAGAAGGGAGAAATGAGAATTTTTTAAAAACATTTATTTGAAACTTGAATTAAGCTCAAACTAATTTTGTGATAGTTTATTCAAAATAACTAACAAATATATAATCATTCAAATAAGTTTCCCAAGATTTAACACATTTCTAAACACCTTTAACAAAAAAAAGAAGCAATTATAATGTAGTTAAAACAGAAAAAAAAAAATCTTAAATCAAGTAAACTTTATTCATTTATACTTTAAAAAGTCAAATATATATATAAATGAAGGAAGCTGCAGGAATAATTAACTTAAAAAGTGTTTTTCCACATTGATTTCAATGTTTTGAATTGGCAGAAACAAGAGAGGCAAAGGTGTATGGCTAGTTGTAAAAAAGATCAAGAAAACACATAAACAATACAGGTGAGTTTTCTGTACATTGCTGTAATTCAAAAAGTTACGGGTAAAATAATCTTAGAATATAATAGTTGATAATAAAGTACAAAGGATTGTATAATAGAATTAAGATAAAAGTTATTAAAGAGTCTTATTTGACTTGGCTCCACAGGATAATAATTATACAGAATGATTCCTTAGTGGTTAATTTCTTTAAAAATTAACAGTTTTGAGTTTTCACAGCTAACATATACATAAAAGTAAGGTTTAATTGGTGGAATGAGAAGTCCTTAACATTGTCATGATGAATGGAATGATATCTGGATTAAAAATAGGTCTGCAAATAGTCTCTTTCTGAAGATAAATTATCTTGTAATTTAATTCTGAACAAGATAGTTACTTCAAGAGGTGGATTCAAATAATTTGACCAATGGGAGAGCATGCTTTCAATGCCACATATACTTCTAAACTAAACCCAGTGGCTCAACAGCCCATGAGGGCAAGGCCTACTGAGTCCAACTCAATTTTTGTGACCTAGGGCGCTGAGGTGCATTAGCAGATGTTCTAGTCAGGGGGTCAGTCTGATGAAAACTCCCCCAGTGTTTAGTTCCCAAGCACAAGCTTGGTACTCATATATCCACCCACTGAAGGGATAAAATGCTGAGTTGACCTTGCCCAGCCCGGGGTTTGAACATCAGATCTAAGGTGTGGAAGTGTGACACACTACCATTCAGCCACTGGGCTTCCCCTCTAATTCTAGCTGAACAACGAATCTGCTAGGTTGTAGATTGACTGCCAAACTACATCAAACCCCAGCAGATTAGTGAAATTAGAATGTTTACAACAAGAAAATCAGAACCATAATTATTGCAATAGTTTCCTTTTAAATATATTACTCATAAAACACTCTTAATTAAGTTTTCTTAAAAATTCAGTACTTATGATGAGAATATAGATTTCTACATTTTGGAATAGGAACTCAGTAAGCTGTGCAACATTAATTATATGTTCAAGCGATGATGGGATGATCCAGCACAGAAACTCAAAAACTACCATCAATATATTGTCACTATTACAGACTGAACTCATACATAAGTTTCTAAACACTGCTTTATATTTCAATTGCATAATCCTTAAATATATTCTATTCTTGATGTCAAGGAGGAGAGACTGAACTTCTTTGGAATCTTCTTAATGATTTTTAAAATAAATTGCAATACAGTAATACCTTGACATACACTACTCCGACTTATGCGATTTACAAATATTGTCGTCTCTTTTTTTCCATCACTGAAACTCAGGTGGAATTAGTGCCAGAGATTGAAGAAGTTGTCAATTTTGCCAGGCAAATAAATTTAGAAGTGGATAATGATGACGTTCAAGGACTGCTGGATTCCCATAATCAGGAGCTGACAATTGATGAGCTCATAGAAATGCATGAGCAAGATATTGAAGAACTTTGGACCCAGTTCAATCAGAACATCAAATGATGGTTGGGAATTTGACAAAAGGTCTCAGTTTAATTTAAGAAAGGTTACTGTTGTTCTTTTTGTAAAAATAATTCTTCAGGCCTCTTCTGGACAGCACACTTTATTATGGACAATTAAATAAAACGATTAAGAATTCTGCACACAGCATAAATAATGTTCATAGCACACAGCGTGTAGATCGTGTGGTCCCCGTAGAAGAAGTGCGTTGGATTAAGCGGGAAAAAGAACGCGTGGGCGCATCACACAGATATCCTTACGCCAGAAAAAATAGTTCGCTCGCTTCAACCCAACACACCCCTCCTGCGAGTGATACATTTTTTTTTTCCCAAACACAATTACAATATCATAAACACATATACATAATACACATAAAATATAACAAATACAGTGACATAAAAATCATGAGAGTAATGAAATTTTTTCCATTGAATATTGTAACTTTTGTACATTCGTGGCTTTAGTAAGAAAATCTGCAATTAAAACATCAGTTTGAATGTATTCCAATTTTATTGCAGTATCTTCAATTAAATCTTTCACAAAATGAAAACGTAAATTCATATGCCTTGATTTATTTGAAGAACGGGTACCCTTAATCCACTGAATTGCTGCTTGACTATCTGAATTTAAAGTTACAGCATTATTTATAAATTGTTTACATTTTAATTCAGTTAACAAATTTACAGTCCAAATTATATCCTTACAAATTTCAGAAATAGAAAATAACTCTGCTTCACATGTTGATAGACTAACACTTCTCTGTTTACGACATTTCCATAAAATTAATGAATTACCAAGTAAGATTACACCACCAGAAAATGATTTTCCATTTTCTGCATTTCCCCAGCTTGCATCTGAACTAGCACTTAAAATACCAAATTCTTTTTCATAAAACAATTTTTTCTCTTTTGTACCCATCAAATATCTTAATACTCTTTTAACCAAATTATAATGTCTTTTCTCTGGTTTATGATTAAATTGTGATAAATAAGATGTTACAAATGAAATATCAGGGCGAGTTCTATTAGCTAAATACAAAAGTTCACGAATTAATTCCTGATACATAGTAATGTCAATAAATTCATTTGTTGAAGAAAAACTTTTATCTTCCCCTTTCACAATTGGAGTCTTAACACTTTTACAATTTTCTAAATTATATTTAATCAATAATGAATTAATATATTCACACTGAGATAAGTAAATACCATTTTCATGTTTTTCAATTTCCATACCTAAAAACTTATCAGTTTTGTTTTCAACCACTTCAAATACATTTTTAATCTTATTTACAATATCTTCAAACATTTTATCATTGTTACAAAAAATAGCTAAATCATCTACATACATACATAATATAAGAACACTTTGATTATCAGTTTTAATAAATACACAATTATCAGAAGCTAATTGTTTTAAACCAAATTTTTCTAATTCACACCTTAATTTCATATACCAGTTTCTACCTGACTGTGGCAAACCATAAATACTCTTTTTCAATTTACAAACTTTGTCATCTCCAATTAATTTCTCATAACCAGGTGGAGGTAACACATACACAGTCTCTTCTAAATCACTATATAAGTAAGCAGTTTTTACATCAAATAAATTAACATTTAATTTTAATTTAGCTGCAAGTGCAATTAACAATCGAAAAGATTCAATATTTACAACTGGTGAATACGACTCTGAATAATCTATATTTTTAATTTGATTAAAACCAGCTGCTACAAGCCTTGCTTTGTATTTAAAAATTTTCCCAGCATCATCTTGTTTTAAACTATACACCCACTTAGTTTTTATCAATTTTGATTTTGCAGGTTTTTGTACTACTTCCCATACTTTATGTTTATCTAACGAATCTAATTCATTTTCCATTGCTAATTTCCAATTTTCCCAATTAGCACTATTTTTCGCCTCAAAATAAGAGTTCGGTACATTATCCGTTAAATGAACTGACATCTGCTTAGATTTTAGTCTTTCTGATCTTCTAACAGGGATTTGATTTTGTACATCATTCAACTCAAGTACTGGGAGTTGGATTCTGCCTGTCTGATGCGATGATGTAGTCTGAAGGGGAATTGAGTTATCATTCTCAATTACCATGGGCTCATTATTTATTTCAAAATTAGACAATACTCTATTTTCTGAATTTTGATTAATTTCGTTTATTTCGGGAGAGATTTCAAAAAACGAGTCAATATCCCATGTTTCATTTTCAATTTCACCTAAATAACTACTACCCTTTAAAGATTCATTGAATTTAACTGATCTCTCTTCAATTACTTTTTGATTTTTAATATCATAAATTCGATATCCCCTCCTTTCTCTAGCATATCCTAGCATAATTCCACGTCTTCCTGGAACTTCAAATTTATTTCTCAATACTTTCGGAACGTGAAAATAGGCCACACAGCCAAATTTTTTCAGATAATTTAATTTCGGTTTATTACCTGTCCAAATTTCTAATGGAATTTTTTCTTTCCCTTTTCGTGGTGTTACATTAGATACCCGAGTACTACAATTAATAGCTTCGGCCCAAAATTTTAAAGGAAGCTTACTTTCATATAATAAAGATCTAGCTCTTTCTAAAAGAACACGGTTCGCTCTTTCTGCTTTACCATTACTTTCACTGTTGTATGGAATAGTTTTTTCATGAAATATTCCTGAATTAGCAAGGAAAGTATCTAGTTGCTCATTTACAAATTCTAACCCATTATCAGTTCTCATCCTTTTAATCCTTTTATCAGTTAAATTTTCATATTTAGCTTTAAAATGAGAAAATATATCAAACACTTCATTTTTATTTTTTAAGAAATAAGTAAAGTACATGCCAGAAAAATCATCTACAATTACCATAAAATATTTAGCACCACCATATGATTCGATATTAATTGGACCACACAGGTCGGCATGGAGCAACTCAAGAATTTGTGAACTCTGATTTATTTCAATACTACGATGAGTTTTTCTGGTTACCTTACTTATATCACAAGTTTCACATCTGAAATTATTTACATTATCAATATCAATATAATCTTTCATTTTAAGCATATATTTACAATTTAAATGACATAACCTGTTATGCCAAATTTCATAATTATTAGTAGATTGGTCAGAAAAATAACACTCAGAATTATACACAGGTTCTAATTTTATTTCTAATCTACCATTATTTTTAAATGCTTTTGTTATTAACTTATTATTTTTATCATATATCAATACACAATTATTATCTGATTTAATCTTACAACCTTTATCCATTAAACATGTTACAGACAGTAAATTACATCTTAATTGAGGAACATAACTGACATTAGTAATTGTCAAATTAATAGAATTACAATGCTTTGTACTCACAGTTTTAGCTGAAACGTTACCTGTTCCTCGACTTACAATTTTGGAATCTTTATCTGCCAAATAAATATCCATAATTTCTGGACTTATTTGCTGAAACCATGCAGGGTCTTTGGCCATATGACAGGATGCTCCACTGTCCAGGATCCAAGTGTTATCACAGACGTTTTCTTCGCGGTTTGAAGCTGTGAAAACTGAATTTGAAGAAGTACCTGGATTTCTTGATGGATTATTTCTTTGGGTCGTTCTGTTTGGCATGTTTTTATTTTTGTAAAAACAATCCTTTGCAATGTGATTTTGCCTTCGGCATATATAGCAAAGCCTCGTTTGTCTTTCATTTTTCTTTCTAGAATAAAATGCTCCAGCATTTATTCCTTCCATGCGATTTTTAGATGGTAAGATGACGGATGCTTCTTCCCTTAGAATTTGGAGGATTTCATCTAAAGATTTCTCTCGTTGGGTCTTCAAAATTTCCCTAAGGCGTGTGAATTTTTCTGTCAGTCCTCGAACTGTATAATACACCAATTCCCTCTGTGAGACTTCTAAGCCGAGGGAGTGACACTTAGTCGAGATGCCCCTCGCTCTTGCAATGTAATCCACCGCGTTTTCTCCTTTGTTCATGATCAGGTTTTTGAGTTCATTGCCCGCGTCGATTTTGCGGTCCTCCGTAACTCCGATGAAAGTCCCTCTAATTTTTTCCCACAGCACTTTGGCGTTGTCCTCTTCCGCAAACTGTAGCGCCTGTTCGTCGGCAAGGGATAGCTTTATATACGAGACGGCGTCAGCATTTCTTTGTTCCCAATCGGAATCCTCCTTACGGCTAAGGTCTTCGGGTTTTTCGTTGGTAACCATAGTATCCAATCTTTTCAGGCTCAAAGCAGCCTTCATCTTAAGAGCCCATATAAAATAGTTCGTCCCATTTAAATTGGGGACAGTTATCTTATCCATGTTTGGCAAAAAGCTCACACAGTTCACTAAGACTATTCACAGTTCACCAACCACGCTCTGCTACCAATTTGTTGTTCTTTTTGTAAAAATAATTCTTCAGGCCTCTTCTGGACAGCACACTTTATTATGGACAATTAAATAAAACGATTAAGAATTCTGCACACAGCATAAATAATGTTCATAGCACACAGCGTGTAGATCGTGTGGTCCCCGTAGAAGAAGTGCGTTGGATTAAGCGGGAAAAAGAACGCGTGGGCGCATCACACAGATATCCTTACGCCAGAAAAAATAGTTCGCTCGCTTCAACCCAACAGTTACAAATTTCACAAAATACAGACTTCAAACAGGAGCATATTTTTTTAAACAAAAAACAAGGAATAAAAAATTTATTAGCATGCTAAGAAGAAATATTGTGGGAGAAAAAAAATCCTTTAGTTGGCAGACTACTTAAAATTTTATGAAACCTTCTGCATCAAAATAATTTTGGTTTGCAATTATGTATTTGTTATTTAAGATTTTATTGAACATTTTTCCCACTAAATTACCCTTTTCATTCATCTCTGCCCCAACTAAGAATAATTTATATGTATTAATAAGAGAAATCATACCCCGACTTACGAGAGTTCAACCTATGCAGTTATCACTCAGCCCCACCTATTGTGTAAATTCTGGGTATTACTGTATTACAAAGTAATAAGTTTCATAAAGTAAAACACTGATTTATTAATGAAAAGTATTTCACTAAAGAAAGTTAAATCCCCCTTTCAAGAAAAATTTAGTTATATATATAGTACCTGTGTTTCTGTTAAGTTTTCTGTTTTAGACATTTTGAATTTGTTTTCAGATCTTCTAGCAACTTTTCCTTTTGATGACATTGTTTCAAGTTTTGAAAGAGCAGCATTATTTGTAGAATGATCAGTGGATTCCTCTTCCTTTTCCTTATGACGTTTTCTGGAAGGTGGTTTCTCAGGAACACCAGATAAAATGGCAACACCTACGTTGAAAATAATAATATACTTATTACATTACTGCAAACATAGTACATTTTTTTAAACATTAAAAACATAAATACCTACCAAATAGAGAAGAATTCATTTAAAAAAAATTTTAATTTATAAGAGGAAACTTGAATTGTTTATCTTTTTTATATAATTTGTTTTTACAATAAATAAAGCATTCTTAAAAGTTTTAAAAAAATATAAATTCTGCATTATTTTACATAATTTAAATTTGACACTGAAGTTTCATTTGAAGTCATTTACCTATTTTCAATTAAATAATCGATATTTAAATAATTTCTAATAAAACAGATAGCACTTCTTCAAAATTTGAAATGAGATTTTTTGTTTAATGATTTTCAACACAAAGGGAAAAAGGCAGCCCAATTCCCAATTTTGTACAGAATTTTTGCTATAACATAAACTCAGCAAAATGAAAGAGGAAAACTTTTCCTTGTTTAACACTTTCCCTGGCGTATGCGCGATAACATGCCGAGACAAATCCAACTCTTATCTGGCAACAGCGTATTTTCACGCTTTGACGCGCACCAACATTCAGGTCACCCCTGTTCGCTCCAACTAACTAACAATTAACTAATAATTTATTAAGCACTTAACTAACAATTGCATCATTACAGGAATTGTTTTATTTTAATAATTAATTCATTAATTTCAACAGTAATTAATTAAGTAACAATAATCAACTAATTAGTAATAACCAATGAATTAATGGTAATAAATTAATACTCAATTAATGTTAGAATTAATTAACAAATAAAAAATAAATTAATAATTAATTTATTATTTAATTAATGATTTATAAAAATAATTTAATTAATGGTTAAATAATATTTAATTAGTTAATTAACAATTAATTAATTATTTTTAACAATAATTAATTGAGCTCTTAACTAACAATTGCACAGTTACAGGAATTTTTTATTTTAATGCATGTGTTTCAGCCATTTAATTGTTACATTGCCTGCCACACGATGGTAGGATTTCAATACCTCCTGAGAGTTAAAATACAAATTTCCTAAATCTATATTTTAAGAAAATTCTTTCCAATTTGACCGAAACAGCATTTAGAGAAAAAAAACTATTCATTGTTCAAAAAAATATCGAGATTAAGTCACAAGAAGTTTTAAAATATTTAAGAAGCATCATTCAAAATTAAATCCCCAACTTCTCCTTGTTGTAGATATATAAAATTGTAACATTTTATTATTTATACATAATAAAAATAAAATTTCAAAAAAAAAACTTTTGTATATAAATTCAAGATGTGCATTTAAAAAATTGGATAAGAGTGAGTTATATTAATGTCACACTGTAAAGCAACATAAGGGCTATTGGTGATGGACCATGTAATTTTTAACCTTGGTCAAGGGACAAGGACAACACCTGAGCTGGCACCCCATCTCTCCTAACTACCTCACTGTACTGACACAATTGAAAAATTCGAAAAATAGAGTGATCCCATTATACAGCAGAAAGTTACTATCTTGCTGTTTACATAATTAGATAGCTGTGCTAATCAGGAGAAATTAATCAAGTTTACATTAAGCCTTTTACGTGTGCCTGGAAATAATTTTATCATATAATATTTATGACATATTAATAGAGATCTGAAAAAATATACTTAAAATGTACTTATAGAATTTACACCAATCACAGTAAGTGAAATTTTAGCAAAGGATCTGAAGAATTTATTAATTCAAATTCATTGTAAACTATTTGCAACTAATCTATACAACATTTTTATTTTATTCTGAGGACTCTATTTTTATGACTGAATGTCAAATATTTTTACATGACAAGTATGGAGACATTTGCCAAAAAAATAAAAAGTTGACATTTAAGTAATGAATATTAGTACAGTAGAGTTTCGAATGCTTAGCTTAATGTAGATCAAAGGGTGGCTGAGTAAAAAGGGGATTATTGTTAAAAATAAGGGTAAAATTGGTAAAAGGGTAAAAATGGAGGGTTATTGAGCATAGGATTGAAGAAGAATAGGAATGAGCGTTGCCTCAGAAAATATTGTACTGCATTTGTATGAATTGTTTGCTTTACAATACAACAGAAAATAAACCAAATACCCTTAAATGCAATACAAAAGCATATACTTTATGAAGGCATAGAGCATTTACTACATTAAAAATGAAAATTAATGGATATTTGGAAAATTTACTTGATCAGACACACCTCAGAAAAATACTTTATAAAGGCATAAAGCAGTCTAATCAAAATTAAGTCACCAAGTTTGCAAAAACAAGCTACTTTTTAAAAATGAAATGTGAGATGTGGGGGTTTTTTTTACCTGCAAGGGCATGGCCAAGTTATCCAGATACTCTTTTCTGAACTCTAATTAAAAAGTGGAGATAATTAAGAGTTAAATAATGACTTTTTTTTTAAAAAAAAAATTAAAAATTCCAATGAATTGCTTCAAATTTTTTTTTCAAAACTACATGAAGGTAATGAGGTAATCTAAATTAACAAGATTTGAGTTTTAGTGGTAAAAAATATTACATCAAATTTAAAAATTATCTCATGCTAAAGTAATACACACAATCAAAATCTGAAAAATAAACAATGGAAATATTGAATAAAAACTTTTAAACAATAGTAGAAGAAAAAAGAACAATTCTTACCAATATGTGCATGTTTAAGAGCACCAACATCATTGGTTCCATCCCCGCACATTAAAGTTACACATCCCATACTTTTCAATTCAGTTATAACATTTTCCTAAAAAGTTATTAAATTAAATTTAAAATAAATTTTATTTTGGCAATAAAATACAATAAAACAGGAAGTTTTAATTTTACATATACTTACTTTTTGTTTTGGTGCCACTCTAGCATAAATTTTAACATGTGGTAAAATAGCTTTAAGAAACTTGTGATTTTTTGCTGCTAGGTATGCCATGCCCTAAGAGAGAACAATTTAAATGTTTTTAATTTGATTTTATATTTTTCATATTCTTATCTGAACATGAATTAGTAGCCAACAACAACAAAGTATGAAAAAAACATACATATGACCAAAAATTCTGTAAAGAATTTTATATGCAAAAGTGAAAGAAATGAACAAGCATTTCAAAAATCCTTTAAGGAATGTTAAAAAAAAAGCAGATATGATAAGAATTTAAAAATTTATGTCACTCTTTATGAAAAAAAAAACATAAAAAGTCAGGAAAATGAAATTATTCCAATAAAATACTGGAAGTATAAAATGACACAGTTAAATAACATTAATATGGATAAGATATATTAAAAAATATCAAGAGCCAATAAATGAAAATAAAGTTTTATATTTTTAAATCAGAAAAGCTTAATATTAAATAAATTACATCATTCTATAATATTTTATTACCTTTATTTACTATATTATATTCCGTACCTAGATTACAAATGCAACAATTTTTTTCAGAAATTAATAGTTAATTAATATTATCCACCATAATTATTCAAACATTAAACAAGAAATATATAACTAGTTACAACAAATCAGGTTAACTAATTATGAAAGAGGGGAGAGTAAATAAGTCTGAAGAATTTAGAATAATTCTTTTAAAGAAATCTTTACATTTTTACATATTTATAATTATGTGTGTGTGTGGACCAAACCACAAAAAAATTAATACATATGGTTCAGACTTTTGGGAGAAATGCTGATAACATGATATTCAAAATCCAGTAAGCAACAATTGAATTCCAGCATTTAGGTCTTATATTTTTAAAAACAATCTTCGCTTTACTGATTGTTTATTAATGTCCCACTTAGAAGGTATACAATGCTATTGGAGATAGATCTTGTATTTCTGAATCTTAAGTCAAATGATGAGGACCACACCCGAGTTGATACCCCACTTTCCAAATTCACACATTTAGCTAACTTTGACTCCACTTTCTTTTAAGAGACTTTAAGCATCCATGGATTTAATAGGTAACAGCCCCCCCCCCACACACACACACAGTTTTTAGTGGCACCAGGACTTGACAGAAATAATGTCTGTCTTAAATCATGGTCCTGACTACACAATTTTTGTATAAAGGCATACTCTAATGGACGAAAATAACATTTTATGCTAAATTTTTTAGCATAATTCAGAAAATGAATCTCTTGTTAGTTTTGTTTTAATTCAAAACATAAAAAATAGCTTAATTTAAAGTTAATTATACAGTTTACTTACACTATCGAATGTAAAAGTAGTATAAATCTTGATAACTACAATTGTATGAAGCAAGATTAGTTGGAATGTAGTTATACCTGCCATAAACCTTCAACAAAAATAATGAGTTTCGCTGTCTCACAGTATTATTGAAATTCATCTATGTTATATATATATATGTTACTATTTCTTCTTAATGTTGCATCTTTTTAAATGGGTTTTCATCTCATAATGAAAATTCATAATAAAATCAATACTTATTACAAACACTTGATTCAGTGGAAATTAAATACATGCAAAATTTCTATAAAGCCAAACAATAATTAAACTTGAATGTTAACATGTATACTAACCTCCCCAGTAAGACAAAGATCATATTTAGTATGAAGGCTTGAAGGTTTATCAGGAATTTCAGGTAACATAACACTTTCATCTATTGATACCCAAGTCCATTCAAAATCTAGAAATGAAGAAAATATATAATTAAAATTAGAATATCTATGTTTGTCTGAAATATATAAAACATATCACAGAATTGATATATTTAAATATGGAAAATATAATTTGTACAATTTACAATTAAAAATATTGTGAAACAAAACAGCATAAACAAAGCCAATATCCCCCTTCTCCTTTAATATTACAAGGGTAATTCGGAAACTAACCAGAGTTTGGGTGTGGTGCTGGAAATACGGTTCAGAGTGCCTTCAATCTAATGCACGAGCAATCTCTGATTCAGTAAGCTTCCAGTGGGTGAGTGAGAGTCGTATGGCCAAGAGTTTGCTAGTTATAATGAGACAAAATGTGTGCCACCATAGAAAATCCAGCAAAATGTGAGGTGCGAGGAGTAATAAGATTTCTTAGGGCCAAAAAACTGTGAACAGCGAGATATCCGTCATGCCCTATACATGCTAAACATTATGAGTGAAGGTGTAGTGCACCAATGAATATGCTTTTTCAAGGACAGAAGAACAAACATCCATGAGGAATCATGGCATGGAAGGCCGTCTGTAGTGAGTAAAAAATTCCTTTACTCTATAATTTCACAATCTCCCAAATCTCAGAACACTTTCCAAACATTTCTCAGACAGCTTTGTATGAGATAGACACAGAAACATTAGGCTACCAGAAGTTCTGTGCTCGATGGGTAACAAAAATGCTCCCAGAATAATTTTCTAATAAATTTTTAGAGACAGTCTTTGAAAGGGATTTTATTCCAACAATATTTTTGCCACTTTTTAGAGATGTTTGAAATATTCCTACTGAGTTATTAGCAGAGATCACAAAGAGATATTCTACACAGCTTGGAAATTGCCCTTAATACCCATATATTTTTTTTAAAAAATAAATAAATAAAATAAAAAGATTTATACACATTCACATAAAAAATATTTTTTTTAAATTCTGCAGTTCTTGAAATGAGAGATCCTTATTTTAATATTAATTTTATTAAATATTTATAAAAACAAAATTTAATGTTTTAGCACTATTAAAATTTACAACTTGATGTTTAATGAATATGTAATTTAAGAAATATTCAATTTTTCAAAACATAAAAATTGCTAATATTTTTATTTAAAAATAATCAACAATGCACTTGATGTTAAAATTTCATGGCAATGAATTATTTTGAGCAGTGAAAACAATACATAATTTAACTTATGTATTCTTATTTGAATTTTCAGATAGTTTAGAGAAGGAAAACTTTTTTTTGGAAATATATTTTAATCACGTTTTTAATTATCATAATTATATTTAATTTTAAAACAATGTGCTTAATCCAGTTGGCAAAGTACTAAAAATATTTTAGAAATCTATTGAACATTTATTAAAAAAATTACACATTAATGGACTAATTTAGAATTAAATAATAACTAGCAATAAAACAATAAAGATTTATTTCTTATTGATATCTACAATCACTTTTAATATTTTTATACAGCCCATTAATTCTATCACTTAAATTTTTTTTTTTTAACAAAATCAGTACAAAAATTACAATTTTAATAATTACATAAAATCTACTTTTATCCAGATTTATTGTAATTTTACAAAAATGTAGAATACTTTTGTAAAAAAGATTCTTTTAAATATTTATTGAGATCATAAGATCAAATGTACAGAAAAATAAAACTTCAGATGTTATGATATAAAGACTAAATTCTGACATTAAAATAAGATTATATTCCTATTTGTACTATAAAAAAACAAATATAAAAATGTATATACTGATATAAATATATAATATTTATGCTACATATAATCAGAAATAACACTTTGTATGGAAAATTTCTAAACATGCTTTAAGGCTAAGTCCTACTTTGGATTTTATTGCAACAAATTAGTTACATTCTGAATTTTTTCTATCTTCAATTTTTTTTTAAACAACAAACACAATGTCAGCATGGTTCTTTTACTTTTATTTCATTGGATCAAGAAGTATGTAGCTCGCAAAATGAACTATTTTATTTAACTGTACCAGGTGACTCTCCATTTGAATACTTCTGGTTACTATGCCCAATCATTTGCAAGAGAAATCTTGGTAGTTTCATTTTTGGCAATGAGTTTTTTTTTTATGTGTAACATCTTTACTCTCGGTTGCTGGATATTTGTTGGAGTGATTTCGTGAAAAGGGATGGAAATGCATAACAGGAAGTCGGGGGAAGCGTGCGCTGTTTGATTTGACCAATTCAACGCCTTGGGGGTGTCTCTTCGCTAGCCTCGTCTCGGCTAGCAATTAGGGTCCCCTGTAGACAGAAATCCTAACTCTAAAACGATGAAAGCACCCTCTTTGGGGAGGGGGGAATGGGTGTTTCTAAAGGAAAGGCCAAGTACTCATGTAGTACTGGTCTTAATGATTGAAGGTAAATAGTTCCTTCATAAAAGATAAATTATATGCCTTTTTTTCTTAATTTTCTATATTTTCTCGACTTTGAAATTAACATTTTTTTCCATGCTATTATTTTTCTAAATTTACTTTATTCCATTTTCTGATGATTATGTTCTGACAGTTGTCATGATGAAAGAAAATGGCATCACAGAATCATACAAACCTCTTCTACAACAATTGAGAGGGTTTGTTTCCAAGTGCAATCCGAGCTCGAGACAGCTCTTTCCCATTGTATTTTTGTTCTTGGAGGGTCCAGTTTACAAGCGGCTTTAAAACTATTTATATGACAACTGACCCCTTTTTTACTGCCCAACCCATGGTTCACATGCATAAAAACTGGCGGACATTCTATACAAAGAAACTGCTTTTTTTATGCTGTTTCGTTTCTGTCTGAGGAACATGTTTTTGATGTGTAACATCTTTCCTCTCGATTGCTGGAGATTTGTGGGAGTGATTTCGTGAAAAGGGACGGAAATGCGTAACAGGAAGTTGGGGAAGCGCGCACTATTCAGTGAAGTTCTATTTTTTCCTCCTTCATTCGGGAGGAGCTCCCCCATCCCCCCCCCTTGCGGTCTAGGTCATGGGATCTTTGTTTTTGTTTTCTCACTTTAGGATCAGAGAAGAAGCTAAGTCCTTTAGGCAGAGACGTGGTTACACAATGACAAACATGTTTCGACACCTGACTTCGATTGCTGCGTACAATTTAATCGACCAGGCCACAGAGCAGCTGGTGGTGCGATCTATCGTAAACAGAACGACTCACATGTTGTGGCTCGACATATAGATATTACTTATCGTTAAGCAAGTGGACTGGGTATTGTTAGTCAAAATATTGGGGACATATGTGCCGCAGAATGCTTATTTGAAAATGGACAAACAGTGATTTCGGTGGTCGTATACATTTCTCCGAATCAAACAGTTCAAAAAATTAGATTTCCTGCATTTTTTACTTTTACCATACACCGAAGGTGGTTCTGCTCTTTTTTTAAAAAAAAAACTATCACTCGCTTCCCATGATTTTGAGTGGTGATTTTAAAGATAACTTCAGTTTGCTAGAAGCCGAGCCACTCATAGCTTTTTTGAATGATGGACACAAATCGAAATGTTTCGACAACTAAAAGTGGTACTGTTATTGACGCTATTTTTCAACGGTTTTTAAATGCTTGGAAAACACAAGTATATGTGTCATATTTTAGTTATCATAAATTAACATTACCGCTCTTCCCCAAATTGAACAAGAATAATTATTTTTGATAAAAAATTGCATTACTCCTTGTGTTAATTAAATAAAATTTTCATTAAAGATATAATTATTCCATAGAAAATTATTTCCAATCATTCTCGTTTAATTTTTTTCAGGATTTAAGTTGCTATTGTGAATTTACTACGATAACATGTCAGATGTTACACATCGTATGCGACTACTGTAAGGCTCATTTTTTTTTTTTGTAAAGTTCATAAACATTCCACAGAGATTAAAGCAGAGTTCCCTAATGCTTTAAATGTAATATTCATATCTATTTTGTGCCATTGCAAAACATTCTGAATAGTTATCAAGTCATTTACAACCTCATTGCTACCAAGAGAATTCCAATATATAAGTATCACTAGCATTGTTACTATCTTCAAAGTAACTAAAACCACATTTAGAATTAGATATCATTTGAAACATTCATTCAGCCATACACTGAACATCTTCCACAAGTTATACTTCATAATAATATACAAAGAATAAGAGCAGGATACCTGATTTACAAATTCTACAAAAATATATAAAATTTAGTACAAACTAACACAGTCTATGAACCAGATTTAAAATCTTCAATTACTGTCTAAAATGCTTTTAAATTAAAGTAAGAAAAAAAAGTTTACATATATTGAAGGATGAACAAATTTTGCTACATTTATGCTTCCTGTAGGAATTGAAAATAAGTAGTCACAGGGTTAACTATTTCAAATAAAGCTAGAAATTACTTAGTAAAAATTTCTTTAACTCAGGAGTGATCATGTGGGGCACAGAGTCCCTCCAGGCTCATGAAATCTTTAATTCTGGGAAAACTGTTTATTTGTTATCAATGACGTTGGCAGTATCCTACTATATGACCCATCTTCATGGGAGCTAAAAAGTGTTTGTCACATATCTTCCTCTTTTTTGGAAATGACAAACATTTTTTTTTACAATCTTAAGGTACTTTTGGTGACTGAGTTCACCGCACAACCACTTTTGTTTCAAAATATTTTCTAAGTGATTAGAGCATCCGACTCCAGACCGGAAGGCCTGGTAGACATAATTTTTTTAGTAGTTCATATAGGCAGAAGACTGAACAGCCAAAACCATCTATGAAAAGAGCAGCTGTTTGCCGAGCCCCTATCCAAGGCTAACGATTCTCAACAAGTATATACTGAGAAAATTATTAAAAATTTTATACAAAACTACTTTCAAAACATGTCAAAAAGCAAGGAGTTAAATGTACACACAAAAGAACCTTGATTTCTGATTGAATATACTAAAATCATTATAGTAAGATTAGTTTAAGCTTTAAGCAAATTAGATTTAGCTTTAAGCAAATTAGATTTAGCTTTAAGAAAATATAATAGCAAATACATGGGCCGTGTGTAGCCTAGCAATTAGAGCATCAGACTCCAGACTGAAGGGCCTGAGTTCGATGCGTGATGCCACCAAATACCCTCCAAGTACACAAGGCATACATGCTAGTTTAATCAGTGGGTCCGAAAGTCTTGTGGGCGGTCGCAGAAGAAACCACGGGTGCAGGGGGCTGGAGAATATTTCCCTCCCCCTCCAGTTCCAAGCTGAATTGTAAAGATAGATAGGTGGTGTCGCCATCTATTGTGTATGAACCGAACCAAATCGTACTGTCACCTGCTTGGTGCTCAAAGCTAAAAAGGTAATGACAGGCACACCTAGCCCCTTGCCACGATGAATTTCGTAGGCCTCCTTCTGACACCGTCAGACAGGTGGCATTGGAAACAACAACAACATGAGCAACTTGGTGGTTTTGATAGATGATTATGATTTATAAATGTAAATAAACAGAATATAAAAAAAAGAAATGGGCATCTGCGATCTCTATTGAATGAAATTGATCAAGAAAAGCAAGATCTGATGAAATAATGGCAATTACATCATTATAGTAAAAGTAAATTTCAGAAAAGCAATGAACATGAAATGTTTGAGTTGAAAGGAAAATTTTCAAATGCTATGTAAAGAACTCCATCAAAAAAGATATGAAGCCACATGTGAACCACAAGATGCACTGCACCCTGTCAAAAGGACACAAGCAAGGAAATGTTCTACATGCTATTTGTCAATCATCAAAGGACAATAAAATTACAATAACTTGAACAAAATATGAGAGTTCTGCCATCAGTTATCATTCCTGTAAGGTTAGCAAAAAGTTTCTGTGATTTGTGCCCTTTATTAAAGTCACACACATTTGAAACATTTTAGTTCAGTTTGATTACATTTTTTCCAAATTATCGAAGAAAAATTTAAAAAGTCTTTAAAAATAGGTAATTATACTTTCTCTTAATTGAATTATCCACTGTAATTACTATTTTTATCATGTACAATATACATAATTATAAAAAAAAAGGACTGGGGTGACTCCATCACCCTGCGTGACCACTAACATTTATTATCGAGTGTGCAGCTTTTCCCAGGTTAAAAATGAAGGTTAGTGTTAACATATTAATACACCTTACCTTGCTTTGATAGTGGTGGTGGAGTAAGAATGAGAGTTTTATCATGACTTGTAAAATTTAGTTCTCTGGCAACATGGCATGCAGTTAATGGAGCATCTCCTGTTATCATAATCACCTAAAACCACGATAAAACAAAAAAAAACAGCTTTAATATAGAACTATATTTTATTTCCTCCGAAGAAATAATACACAGCTAATCAATTACCTTTAAAATATCTAAAAAAATAAAATGTATTACTACTACACACACAATATTCTTTAAAACTGGGGGGGGGGGGAAATCTTCTGAGTAAGAAATAAAGAAAAAAAATAATTAAATGAATATTTACTAATGTCCCATTAGGAACAATATGAGGGTAATTGGTTGTTTATTCCCATCACACTTCAAAGCAACACAAAGTTTGCAGACAACAATCCTCATAATTTTGAATCAACACACCAACATTTCTCTTTTTATGTAATGGGCTGCACTTTGGCAGCTAAGCCTTTGCAGACACATTAAGTCCTCAAGAGTGAGAGCAATTTCATTGGAGACTCCATTTAGTGGCAGATCCTGCTACCAAATTTTTTGATGCTTGAATTTATCCAATTCAAGCTTTCAGCAGATGCTAAATGTTGCCATGATTTAATTTTGCTGAGAGTACCAGAGCCAAATTGATACTCAAGGGATCTTCAACATGCCACATACTCATATGACATGCATGCCTAGGATTTTTGCATCCAGAAAACCTATTGACTCCAGCTTGGATCAAACCCACAACCTTGGGCATATGAAGTGGGCAATTAAAGTGAGGTCTGAACCTTCATAGATTTAAAGAATATATGTCCTTCAACTCAGCAAGTCTTCAGTGGCGCCTGGACATAAACCCATAAAGACTTAAATAATACCAGCCATGATTTCGTGATCATAATCGTAAGGACACTAGTAAATTTCAACGATAAAACTGAATTCCGAAATCAATCTCTATACCAGAATTCTACTCTTTCAACTTCATATCATGCTTGAGAAAAAATTTGTGCCATGACAGAATACACACATCTACTTTGATACAGAAAGGACATTGGAATTCCAAAGCCAAAAATACATTTCTATTAATTCTGCTATTCTCTTAGGATAATAAATTTTTATGTAAAATGAGTGAGAATTTTAATTTTAGTGTTATCTACACATTGCAAGAAAGAATTTTTACTCACCTGATGGCTTGCTGCTTGGATTTCTTTAATAACAGCTTTGGAATCAGATTTAAGTGGACAGGAAATTACAACAAAACCAGCAAAGCTCAATTTTTGTTCAATATCATCTCTAGTTAATGTTCGCACCTTAAAAACAAATATTACCATTTATATATTTGAGACTTAACTCTAATAATAGTATTCATTTATTTAAATTTTATCAGTATGTGTTTAATATATATATTCTTTTCTCTGCTCCTCCACCCAAATTATCTTGCATATCAAGTTTTTGTAATTTTTTAATTACATAAACATGCACATTTACAATTCACTACCATATCTGGAATACATAAAAAAAGCACTTTTATATTTCTATTTTTAAATTTAATAAGAGGAAAAATTCATTTTTGACTGCATTCAAATAAATTAACTAAAAATACAAACTTTATTCTTTAAAAAGTACTCCATAAATAATCTTATTTAATCTACAAATCAATTTTATCCAATTTAATATTATTTTATTATTATATTTATTTTAATTAATAGCAGAATTTCACCAGGTATCAATTAAAAAGAAAAAGTTTTTAAAAAATATATCATGATGTCAACATACTGCTTGATGAGTCAATACTCCTAATTCTCTTCTTCCTAAAGCTAAAACTCGAGCACCACGACGTGACATTTCAGTATATGTTTCATCATAGTCACTAGGAACCTCTTCAAACTGTAAGTTGGAAAAAAAACCTTCGTTAAATGATATGATCATTAAAATTTACAACTAGTTAGATTTGTTTATTATAAAAATTAATTAATTTCATGATGAAAATATATATCTAAGGTTTATGTGAGAAAATCTTACATTTAATTCCCAACCCAATGTAGAAAAACACAATAGCCTTTAAGGATAAAACAGATGGACATAATAGAATAACTATAGAAGGGGAAAAGGAGTGAAGCTTCTCTAACAATTTCTTAATAGTTCTTTTAATAATTGTGTTTTATTACTGTATAACTTCACAAAACAAACAATTCTAATTTTTAGAAGTAATGTTTTCAGTTTTAAATAATTTGGTAGAAACTTTACACTTTTGTAAAGATTTGAGGTGTCTTTAAATTTCATGATATATTACCATTAAAATAATATATTACCATAGGCTTTAAAACTTCTGGAGCACCTTTGACAGCAACTATATAAGATGTTTCAGAAGAATTTGGTGGACTGTATCCAGCAATAACAGACATTCTTTTTAAACTACTGGAGAAATGGAATCTGTGGAATATTTTCAAAGCAGACATCTTCCCTTTTCGGGGGATTACTGCATCACCTAGAAATATAAGTGTTAACTCAACAAAAGATTATGTACAGTGTATTCGTTATATGACATGATTACATTTCAACTATCTTTTATTTTCTTAAGTAGAAAAGAGAAGCAAAATATAATGTTGTATTTAAATCTTTTAGGAGTAAAATTAAAGTAGAAGACCTCTTATGAATTATAATACATAATACTTGACATATTTTTTAAATTAACGTCACACTCTGAAGTTACAAAAGTTCAACCTGGGTCAAGTGACAAAAATAACACCTAAACTACCACCTCACTCTCAAAACTTCAGCACATCATAAAGACCTAAAATCTTGACAATTTTAAGGTGCATAAGTCCCTCAACATAATGATTTATAATACTTCATATACTTGGTGATTTCATCAGGTAAATTATCTATCTAACAGAGAAAGGAAAAATTCACTGGAAAATAAAAATTTCCTTATTGAGTGAGTGAAAATAAACGTTGCACTGTTCAATTACTTGAGGGCTTTTGGGGACAGATTTCGTAATTTTGAACCATGGTCGAGTACGACAACTAAGCTAGCACCCCCTCTCCTAACTATCACACCACGCCAACGGGAGGCATCGCTCCCCAACACAGCAGGTCTTCAGTGGTACTAGGCTTGAACCATGACATGCAAGACACAAGTTCGTTACCTTGACCACTAGGTTACCACAGCCCCACTTCCTTATTGAAAAAAGATCCTAGTATATCAATGCCTAGAAATTATCTACATATTTTTAAAAAAAAACAAAAACCTTTTGTAAGATTCCATTCAACAGCCATTAAAGTAGCTTTCTCAAGAGGATCTCCAACAATGCCATCATCTAATTGAACCAAAGAATGACATGTTGCCAAGACCTGTATAGTCTCTGGAGGAACTTCACTTATTGAACATACTTTTTCCTTTTTGCTATAAAAAAGTAATAATAAAATATGCTTAAAATAAATATTAAGATACAAAATTTTTAATTGTGTAACTGTAAAAGAACACAATAAATTTTACATAAAAAATAACAGTATAGCCAATAAAAGTAAAGTTACATACATAATTATGAATTAAAATTGTTGGTGCATTAATCTTAAGTATTTTTATATTCCTTAAAATGCTTTGAAAAAAATAAACATACTTAAGAAAAGAACCTGAGCATAGTAATATAATTGCAAACTTTACTCTTATGAAAAGTTAACATTTGTTATTTATAAAGAATATATGTATTCTGCAATACTACTTAAGTTGTGTGGTGTTTATGTGAAATATTTTTTGAACAGACTTCTCTATTGCAAATATATTTGTATCTGTTTATCATATACGATTCTCTATTCAATTATCATATTGTAATAATTCTCTATTTCAATTTTCTAGAGATGGATTTTCTTAAATTCATTATAATCCTAAAGCTTTCAAAGACATCACACATTACTTAATCCTTTTTATTAACCTGCCTAAGAGGAAATATAATTTTAATTGTAACCAGCTCTTATAAAAAGGGCCACAATGTCATATTTTGTTCTGAGACAAAGTAATATTGCATCAGCCACATGATCTGACCAACTAGTAAGCTGAGATTAGAAAATTCTTAAGATTTTCGGGATAGGATTATATAAGCTGCAATCCTTTGGAAAGAAGAGAACAATCTTGTCCATTGTAAGCTTTGTGCTAGTGGTCTGTTGCTGTTTTTATGTATGAGTATATGTTTGGCTACATACTCATATATACAAGGTGTGACACACGCAAAAAACCCGAGACTGGTCCAACAAATCATTATACTTACAAAATCAGTTCTCTGTGACATTATCATCTTCAGTATTCACAAACTTCTGCATTTAGTGCTGCCATTGCTGGTAACAGTTCTGGAAGGAGATTTTTGGAAGGCCCTTTAAAAGATTCTACGATTTTACCTGAACCTCTTCAACTGAGGTAAAATAGGTTCCCTTAAAGCAATATTTAATTGTAAGAAGTAAAAATGTCACATAGGGCCAAGGTGAATAAGGAGGATGCCTCTTCACAGTAATGTTTTTGCTGGTCAGAAATTGCTTGACAGATAGGGCCATGTGAGCGGGTGCATTGTCTTGGTACAACGGCCATCCATCACTCCTCAATTTTTTCCTACTTTTTTTATGAAGACTTTTTAGTACTTCAATGTAGTAGTGTTGATTAACAGTCTGCCCACTGATGTGAGTGAGAACCCTTTCATATCATGAATTTTGGCAATGTTTTGGTCAGTAATCGCTGACCTTGAGCACCGAGCACGTTCATCATCTTCCACACTGTAACCTTCCCCTGGAAACTGCTTATGCCATTCGAACACACATGCATGAGACACAGTTTTATCTCTATAAGCCTCGGTTAATATTTGAAATGCTTTAGTGGCTGATTTCTTAAGTTTCACAAGAAATTCGATGTTGATTCAATATTTTTCAGGCAGATTGCAGTTGTACGTGTTCACTCAATGACGCAGTATTCCCAATTGGCATGGTCGGTTAAGACGAAATAGCTCACATGGATAGAGGAGATGCGTCGGATGATGTTGCCAACTCCACTTTTTTCCCAGGCTACACACTTAGTCTCATTTCTTTGTGTCACAAACCTTGTCTAATTGCAAAGTTAATCCTAATTTTTGAATCAATATCAAGATAATCATTAAAATTTACAGTTGTAATCGACATGTCAAAAAGAAAGTATTTCACAGTAAACTGAACTAAATCTGAAGTGTTTAAGAGTAAAACATTTCCTATATATATACCATAACCTGTAAATACGCAGAAATGATTAACAATAAAAATTTCCATTATTTTCAAACATGCAACCATGAGAACAAAAATGTTGCCAAGTGGGTAAAACTGAAAGAGTTTTTTCCCATCAAATTGCATTAAAATAAAGTTTCAGATGCTATCAATGATAGTTTTATTTCTGATTACACTATTTGAAGTTAGTAGACTTTTTTCCCCGTGTGTTTGTTATCCTGTATACTATCTACACTTAGAGTTATTTTCTGTGCCATTTTTGTTTGGAAAAATAACAGAGAAAGTTGCATATAGCTAATTTCAAACTGAAAGTGATCACATTAGTTGAAAATTTTACTAACAGCACAGCACGGCAGCTCATCATTTCTTTGTAATTGCAAAACAAGTTTGAGAGTAGAGGAAAAAACATCTTGAATTAGGAGATGCCAAACTAAAAAATTCCTAATTTTTCAGAAAAACAAATCTTGCATTTTTCATGCAAAAAAAATATTTATTTTTTTGCTAATTAACATGTTTTAATTTTCAAAAATTAATACATTTTACAATAAGTTACTCCAATTTTTTTAGTAATGTAAGTCTAGCAATAGATGTAACTGCTCATCCCCCCCCCCTCCCTGACAGAGTAAAAAAAAACAATATCAAAGATCCAAATATGTAATTTATTTCAAATAAAAAATTTGAAATAAATTAAATTATAATTCTGACAAAAAAGGAAAATATCTTACTTTAAACCAGCCACTCCTTCAACAATTAAGTTATCACTTGTAAGAGTACCAGTTTTGTCAAAACAACAAATTTCCACTTTACCAGCAAAAGGTATTCGAAAAGGTTCTGTGCAATACACATCTGCATCGAGGAAAAAGAAAACTTATAAGTAAAACCTAACAGCTTTTAACACAATTTACATATACATAAACTACAGCATATACAGTTTTCTGATAAAGCAATCATTTCAATAAATTACAAAAAGAACTAGAAAGTGAACATGTATACATTTAATGAATATCATTATAGAAAGTGTAGATTTTGTTGTTCCAAACAAAAATGTACTATGGAAAAAAGATGGCTCATGAGCCAAAAAATAATACTTCTGCCCATAATGTTGAATAGGTAGGGATGATTTTAGTGACAAATTTGAAAAACAAAAAAAAATCTAGAATGTTTATTTGAGAATATACTTCTATAGAATGCTGAAAAGCAGGGACGTAGCTACCACTGTATCAGCCATATAAATGATACTGAACTGAAAGCTACAGAGGCACCAAAATGCATATCAAAAAAGTCTCAAAATGTTAAGGTCCTCTCCCAAAAAAAAAGTTCCCAAGGAATTATGATACAGGGTGCATTCAGGAGTAGCTACACCAGTACTGAAAAGCCTATATATGTAGTGTGAAATTCAGTATTAAGAGTTTGTAAGTGACTGTGTGTTTCATTCACCTCATGTGATACTGTGATTGTAAATTTAATTATGACAAATTTTATGAGTGAAACTTGATTTTGATGCTAGAGTGCAGTGTTTCCCAACCTTTTTATCACTAGACTGATTTGATGCTTGATAATTTTACTGTAGCCTGGGTTGGGAACTACTGCTATAGTGAATATATATTATGTTACAAAGAAATCTTATTATACTTACTAGTGTTCTAGAATGAAATTTTGACTTACTTTTGAGAGAAAGAACAGACTTCTTTTATTTATTTGTAAATTATTCATAATATACAAATTCTACTACTATTATTATTTAACATTTTTTAGAACTTAATAAAAAATTTCACTAAAAAAGATTTCATTTCATTTCGAAATTACCGCATTTGCATTTTAATTATTACCCGAATTATATGAATTAATAACATGAATATTTAGTTTAGTTTGTTACTTTTGCTTAATCCTTAAAATTTTAGATACATTTGGCTACAAGTTATACAAACTAATGGATTAAAAAATGATTTGAACTTAATTTTGAGTATAAGTTGGGAAATTTTGATATATCATTGTTGATAGATATTGGATGTAATTTATAACTTAGATGTATAACTCACTTATTAATAAGTAACAATTTTGAACTTTTTTGTTTTTGTATACCTTGAATAGAGGTAAAATATAAAACTGCTGAATAAAATCCACATCCAGCAGAAAGAACACATCTGCCTTTATATAGCCCCCCCCCCTTTATAAATTTTTCTACTTAATTGTAGGGAGGAAAGAATGAACTTACAGCACCGGAACTAGAAGAAATGCTTCATTATCAACAAAAATAAAAATATTAATACATTAAAATGTTCTAACCATTATCAGCAATTAGATTGCTTATGAAATATTTTTACACAACCAGCTTGACTTTTTTTCTTACAGAGCTTAAGTGTTAATACTGATAAGCATTCAAGAAATTTTTCAATATGAATATGGTAGCAAAATAGATTTAAAATGGAATGACTATTTATTAATGTCACACTTTGAACCAACACAAAACTCAATGAAAACAGGCCTTGTGACTTAGAATCACAGTCAAGCAAAAAGATTGACTTTAGTTAGCACACCATTTTTTAAAATTTTGCAACATGACAAGAGTTTCTAATAGAAATAAAATGCTGGACTAAAAATGAACTTTAACAGGAAGAAAAATGATGTACAATATAAACATGAGCAGCCCATCCGGTATAGTGATCAGTGAAGCTGACTGTGATGCCGTAGGGACTGGGTTCAAATCCCGGAGAAGGCATGGATGTTTGTGTTGTAAACCTTTCTTCTGTCTGTGTTGTATGCCTATGTGTTATACATTGCGAAGTGCATGGGGTTTATAAATGTCAATACATATATATATATATATATATAAACATGAAAATTTAAGTTAACAAGATTTAAATTCTATCAGTTAAATATATTAACTGTAATATCTAACAGTTAATTGTATGTAAAACTGTAAAAAGTTTGAAAACATTTTTAACAATAGAATGACTAATTAAAATCTAAAATTATTACAGAAAATAAATTCAAAATTTAATGTTTCTAGATGTTAAATATTATTCTGTCACTACATGTTATTTTTTTCTTTCAATCTGAAAGAATACTAAGGTCCGAAAAGAAATTTCTAATTGAAATTTTAAAAATTTAAATATAAAAAGATAAAATAAATCCTATTTAAGCATTACTGCTACTTTAAACAATTGTGATAATAAATAATGTTTGGTTTCAATAATCCTGATCAAAACTCATAAGATTTTATATAAAAACACACATGTATCTTGAAAACTTACATAATTTTGAGAGTGCTAATAGTGATGTATTGACAGCTAAAGAAAGTTCAATTGGAAGTTCAGGTGGTACAACAGATGTCAAAATTAAAGCACATTCCAAGAATAATTTATACCTGTTGCGTTTAGGATCTTCAGTTCCTGGAAAGAAAGAATGAAACAATCAAATATTACTTTGGTAAGTAACATTAAGAATAAATATAAATATTTCTATAGATAAAATATATTTAAGAACCAAAAGTTAAAAAACTTTATAAATCAATTAGAAAAGTGAAGTAACTGATATCAGCAGTCATTTTCCCCAAATGAATATTTGATAAGGGGGGGGGGGGGTATATAAAACTATTAATTTAATATTGAATATATAAAACTATTAATAAGACATAGTCTTATTAAGTTTTTGTGGTTGTTGTAATATATGATCACCGGAGACCTTAAACATGTAATAAATTGTTAACCAATAAAATATAATTTGTTCTTCAACAAATTATTTCTTCATAGATATTTTTGCACTTTAATATTAACTCAAATTTTATTTTGTTCAGTATGCAAATTTCAATTCTTGAATGTTGAAGTTGTACAATATAAATTGAAAAAAATGAATATATATTGTTAATCAGTTCAAAATTTGTCATCATTATTATGATGAAAATTTTTTTTTAAATGCCAGATATAAAATTGACTCAGCGGCATAACAGAGAATATTAGCCCCCCCCCCCTGGAAAGTCAGGTTTTGGGCCCCAAGCCAGATCTTACAAGGATTGCGAAACCCTAATCTTTGCTCCCCCCCCCCCTGCTCTTGAATCCTGCCTCCTCCCATTACGGCATTGAATTGACCATATATGTTATCACTTCCGATTTGAAGGGGGGGAAATCCAACTATAAAAAAACATTTAGATTATTCTTCTAATTTGCAATGTTGTTCTTTGAATGTGTAAGGATTTTTAAAACAGTCTACATTGAAAGATAACTTTTAAAATCAAATTCTGTTTAATGTTTTTTGTATTTAATAATGCCAAGAATTTTTTTAAAAATTCTGAATGAATAAATTGAATAATCATTGAATGTATCAATGTTTTATACATAATGGTCTATGGATTGTACAGAAAAAGTCATTGTCAGGTAGTATACCATTTTAAATATTTGAATTTAAGTCTACTTTTCTGGTTTTGCCATCAAATAAGATGTCAACCTAAAAATCTAGATCTATATTTCCTTACCTTTAATCCATACATAAGCTGATGCAGCAATGGCAAAAACAAGAAGAAAGAGAATAAAACAGAATGTTTCCAAATTGTTTGCAGTGACTCGCTTGACTCCAAAGAGAATAGTTCGGAGAAGTTTTCCTTGAGAAGTATTGAAACTGGTTCTTAAAACATATGCAACACATCCATTATCTGAGGCTAGAGGGGGAAAAGGAAGGAAGAGAATAAAACATGATTAGAATAAAAATTATATGCCTATAAAAAAAATAAATTATAATAATCCTCCAAAATATAACACATCTTGATTCATTTTAAGAGGCGTGTCTGGAAATTAAGAACTGTTTTGGAAAAACAAAATTCCAAATTTCCAAAACAAAATTTATTTTTACATAAAAGAGCATGTCAAACTATTTAACTACATAGTTACCACCATTTATCAGACATTTGTCCTCAGGAAACCAACTTGTTTATACCCTACTCAAAGAAAGATGACACCAGTGAAGAGAGTCATGGTTGAACAACTCTTTGTGGAAACTCAACACAAAGCAATCTCATTGTGAACCATCAGTTTTCACTAATTTTCTCTTTCAACCAAACTATCAACAACAATAGAAGGGAGCCCACTTTGTTCTTTGTCATGAGCATTAGTGTACCCATCATTGTACTGTCGATTATACTTTCTCCTTATTCCCACCATTCCATCACTCATTACATTTTCATCATAAGCTTCTACAAATTGATGATGAATTTCAACAGGCTTAACATTCCTTGTGTTCAAAAAATGGATAACAGAACCCACTTAACAGTCGGCCGGATCGGCAATCACTTTAAACATTTTGGACACTCACTAACACATGTAAAAACAATATAATCTGGCTGTAATGGCATCATAGTACTGACAATCATATCCAGACACATGTGCATAAGAGTTGAAGGTGGTTGTGGTAGAACAAAATGATACTTAGTTTCCAGACATGCCTCGTATTTTGAAGCAATCATTTTTGAAAATAGCAATAATTAAGAAAAACGCTTAACGAAATTAAGGTGAATTTTTTAAATTCAATATTCGTTTTCAATAATAAAATCATATAAGCAAAATTACAGCAACACAGATTTATAAACATTATTCTTAGAATTCTGTACCTATTATTAAGAATATACTTTGTTATATGGATATTGAAAAAAAAACTATATAATCTTATGCTATTATTTTTTTTTATTTTACAATAATATTTAAAAAATAAAGAAAAACTGCTAATAAGTTATTGTAGAGATATTATATAATTCTACTCAATTTCTGTATTAGCAATGGAAAAAGTCAACATGTAAAAAATTTACCTTTAAGGCCAGGACTTGTTTTTACAGGTGGAGTGTGCTGTAATACTTTGGTTCCTCCATATAATACATGCAAACGTCCATGCTGAGCTATGTCTAGAAAATCTTTATTATCCAGTTCTTCAACAGGCTCCTAAAAGAATAATAATTTGATTTTAAAAATGTTCAGTTACAGTCATTTTACTATAAAGATAACTTAAGAAATGTAAAATGAACAGACAGTAAATTTCCCTTAAAATTAGAAAAAAAGAGCAAAACTAAGATGTTAAATGATACTACAATTTTTCATCACATAATTTTCATATACTAAGCTGTTTAATGGTCAAATTTGTAACAATACAGATGATTAAATGGACAGGACACTAAATAAGACTGGATCACTATCAAGCCCCTAAAATGATCTTGGTTAAACCACTCAGTACTTAAAAAAGAGGTAGACCAAAAAAAAAAACTCAGGTAGGTTGACTACACAATTATTAAGGTAAAAAAACTGGAAAACCTTAGCCAAGAACAGAACAGTATGCAATGAAATTCTGAGGAAGGCCAGAGCCCATTTAGGGCTGTGTGTGTGTAGCATCAGTGAATAAGAAATAATACATTGCCACAACTTACAAAATATTCATATATTGTACTACAGAAATTAAAAAATTAAACTTTTGAACATAGGTATTTTAATGCCTAAAGAATTTAATGACATTTTTTACACACATATTTTTAAAGTTTTTAAAAGCAATGCATTTAATTCATGAAGATGCCAAGAAAAATTATACACTGCCAAAAATATGATAAAATATAACTTTCCATGGGTTAAAATAATTCAAATCTATGTTAGTCATCTCCAAGGTCATACTGCCTCAAGAGTAGATAGAAATAGTTTCTAGAAAGTTACTTTTGTTTTTTCATTAGAATTAAGCTAAAACAGGAATGGACATTAAGATGATTGAGACCAACTGATGGACCGCCAAGACATTTTGGGGTGGCCACCTTTACTAAGATCTAAGATGCGCATAGTAAAAGAAATATATTCATGGAACACTGATGCCAGCTAAATTAGAGAATTGGCTTTTCACAATCAATTTGACTGTGTTTAATTGAGCAAATGATTCAGTAAATGTGTAGACAACACATGTACCTTCAATGAAAGCAAACAATGATGCTTAACGCACATTCACTGTAGGAGAAAAATACAATCACTGCAATGCCAGCTATAGAAATGAATTCCCCCCCCCACACACACACACGCCAACTGAAGGGCAGAATAAATGCTAATAGTCAGCTCCTTCTACGATGGCATGTAATTGGCATTTGAAACATCCTACACCCCGCACTTCCACAGGATTAAGTTTTTGAATTGATTGTTGGGTTGAGTTGATGCTCTGTGATAGAGTGGGAATCGGCAGCAAATAAATGTATGTATGTCAGTTTCAGATTCATCGATTCATGTATGTTCACTGCATTGAATACATTCAGGCTTTTAAGTCTAGCAATTGCTCATAGTTCTTCAAGCATTCAATTTGACAGTTTTGTGTTTTTGTACTAAAAATAGTAATATGTCACATTTTAAAAGAGGGGTACAATGTTGAAAACAAGCGCTAAGAAAATAAAGCATACAATTTTAATATAGAATGGACACACCTATGCCACTGGGTGGACTGCAACAATTTGAAAACACTAGAAGTAGCCCGTACTCTGGAAAAGTTTGGCCACCCATGAGCCAAAAGATGTTTCACATCCCCTTGTGCGAACTATTACATCACTATTTTAATTCAAATGGATTAAATTATTGCAGATAATATCTGCTATTTAAGTTATTACCAAGTAATTAATATTATGCAACTTCAAATATTGATTAGAATCAAAATAGATAGCTAAGTAATTTATACATGCAAAATGAAATATAAAGAGATATTTCTGTGAGTAATAGGACCCACACTTGAAAATTCTTTAATGCAAAGCACTGCTTAGAAACCAGTTTTTTTTAAAACTATTTAACAAAAAACTACAATGATAAAATTTTGCAATAAGAACTATGAGTATTCATCACACTGTGTTACTAATTTGATGTAATATATAGGCAATATGATTGTTGTTGTTGCTTCTAATGTCACCTGTGTGACGTAGTCAGATCAAGGCCCATGAAATTCATCCTGGCATCGGGCTATATTATACGCCTATCGTTAGCCGTAGCTTTGAGCATCATGCAGGTGACAGTACAATTTGGCTCGGTTCCACCCCAATTTTGAAGGAGAACACCCTGGGAGTGGTCACCTCTCTTCCCCTTCCACCACCAACCTCACGAGAGGACTTGGGGCTCAATGGCTATTTAGAGTACCCCATGCCGCGAAGGTACTATACATTTACAAACATCCATGTTTTCTCCGGAATTCGAACCCAGGCCCTATGGCATAGCAGTCAGCATCACTAATCACTATACCAGATAAGAGGTTTTAAACACATTACAAAACTTAAAGATAGAAAACATAGAGATACTTCTGTATAAAACAAAATTTTGTAAGGAGAACGGAAGAGAATTTTTGATGAGTAAATATATGTTAAAAAATTTCACATGTTATACAGCTGCTAAGGCATTCAAAATAATCCATAATTGTATTTTTAAATAATTGGACAAACATTTTTAGAAAGATTCTTTTAAAAATATTAAATTACACAAACAATTAAAATTAGACATATCTCACAAAAAAAATATTGCAATTGGTAACTTTAACACATAATTATAGTCAATTGATTAAAAAAACTAATAAATGATCAAAGATATCAGGCAAAAGAGAGATAGAGCAAAGAGAGTGTTAGAAGCAAATAAATCTGAATTATTCAAACTACCTAAAAAGCATCCAATTTGGAGTTTCCCTTATACCGAAGGAATTTTAAGATAATGCCCTTTTGCACAATAGAAGAATACAATATAGTGCCATGCTTGAAGTTCTTGTCAATGTTCCAGTTTATCAATGGCTACTTACTAGCCACCAAGAGAAGTATTTGAAGGGTTAATCAGATTTTTTTATTTCTCTCCTGATGAGACTGAATGAGTTGAGCATGAAATTTTGTCAAAAACTTGGTGATTCTTAAGGTGAAACAATTTGTAAAATTTAGCAGAAATTTAGAAGCAATGCTTTGGGGGTAACACAAATGAAGGATTGGTTCAACCAATTCACATTGGTGGAGAGTGACCAATGATTTGGGAGACCACAAAATGCTAGAAAATATAGCTATTGTTGAGGGTATAAAAAATATACTGAAAAGAAATTGTTCGACTATATGAAAGACTGTCAAAGAAATTAGGACCAAAAAATATTAAGTGCATGCAATTTTACATGATTTGAATACATAGCAGAGAGGATGAGAAATTTGTGCCCAAGTTGCTGCCAGTTGAACAGAAAAATTCTGTCTTAAAGAAGAACTGAACTTGCAAGACATTATGAACTCTGATTTTGAATTTCCCAGCACCTTAATAACTGGAGATGTCAAGGATGCACAAGTACAACCTGAAAACAAAA
Source organism: Trichonephila clavata (assembly GCA_019973975.1). Taxonomy (NCBI): domain Eukaryota; kingdom Metazoa; phylum Arthropoda; class Arachnida; order Araneae; family Nephilidae; genus Trichonephila; species Trichonephila clavata. The sequence goes on from BMAO01033345.1 coordinate 95,334, forward strand.
AAGCATAGTTGATGCTATAAAAGCACCATGAACCTCAAAAGCCCCTCCTTCCAAAATGGTGATAGGTATGAAGCAAAATGAAGGTGATGCCATGATATGAGAGGAATTCTGCAACAGGAATATTCACTGGAAGGCTCCTTAATGTAGTTAGGTGCAAAAGGCCAGATCTTTGAAATGCAAAAACCTGGCAGTTGCATCATGATAATGCTCCAGCTCATTCATCAAATCCAATACAGATTTTCTGCTTAAAACATGGAATTCAAACAATTCCCAGCCTCCTTACTTTCTCCAAATATATGATTCCATGTGATCAGGAAAATTTTGGCTGTTTCCAAAATTGAAGATGCCAGTGGAAGGATCCGATTTTGAGAATAAAGAGACAATGCAAACACTATGAGGAAGATCACTACCATGCATAGTAAGCCTTCCATGCACATTTTTGGCAGCAGGAGATTCATTGGGCTAAAAGTGAGGAGGAACAAGTCTCCTAATCTCATTACATAAGTGATATATTTTCCTTGTCAAAGATAAGCTACTTTTTAAACAGCCTTCATATTAAAATTACAAGTAGGAGCTATACAAATGTTATTAGTAACAGACCTTGATATTTTAAATCAAGTGATGAGAGAGAAAGACACATGTGATTCAGCATCTCATTCTCCTAACTCTTCCAAATTTATTTCATTAAATATATTCTCTTTTTTTAATGTAGTTGCATTTGAATAAAAAATAAGTACATATCCCCCTGTAGCTCCTTCAACTTATTTCAATTATATATTTTACACAGAGAGAGAGGGAGAACTAAGATAATACATAAATATTCTCATCAAGATAGCTCAATCCACGTAAGATCATAAAATATTATTAATCACCAAACAATCTTAAACATACCATACCTTCATCTGGGGTACTGATTCTCCTGTCAGCATTGATTCATCAACAATGCAGGGTCCTCTCAACAACAGCAAATCACATGGTACTAAATTGTCATTCTGTGATCTTCCTAAGAAAATAATGATTTTTTAAATCTATTGATTTAAGCTTGCACTGAAATGAAGATGTCTGATAAATAAATCAGCAAACACAATTACAAAATTTCTTTTTAAAAAACTTGCTAAAATACTTTATATATATATATATATATATGTAAAGGAGCAAATTCTTACAAATATTTCACAATCAATTTTAGCACAGATTATCAATTCTGTTGAATTATATAAATGTGATAAAGTAATAAAAATATACAATTACAATAGAATCAAGCTTCACAAATGAAACAAAAATTAAAGTATTAATAAGAATTTTTATATGCCTCATTAATATTTTAGTTCACAGTGTATCATTAACTTTCATTGTTGTCTGATCTAACAATTCATTTGAACACCTATAGTTTTCTCAACACTAATTTAAAAATAAATTGCTATTAAAACTATAAAGTTAAGAAAAACTAATATAAAATCCCTATAATATGGTATTACATAAATAACTGTATTTCAAATATTAGCACTTTATCTTATTCATAGCCTTTTTATCTCATACAAAAACATTAACATACCAAATTGTTTTTTATGAATGTACTATTCATGAAACATGTAATTATTTAGAAACATAAAAATTAAACAATTTTTCTGACCAAAAAAATTTACAATTTCACTTTGATCAAACTTGCATTATAATCAATTCCACTGTTACAATTTTAAAAAGATAAGAAAAAGTACACACAACTGAAATCTTAAATAAAATGTAATTTATTACATACCAAATAAAAATAAAAATAATTATCTTTTCTTTACAATTAACATCAGTTGAATAATAAAAAAAAAATAAATAAAAAAATTTTAACCTATTGAAACAATATCTCCAGGTACCAAATCGCAACTTGGAATTGGTCGCCATTTTCTATTTCGATACACCTAAAAGAAAAACAGCTTGCATTAATTATTAAATTAAAATTAGTTTATTACTTTATTTAATTTAAGTTAAAAATATGTTAAAAAAATCTAAAGGAAAAATTGTTTATTTACCTGAATAGAATAAGGTTTGTTTCCCATTTTTCTTATTTCAGACAAATTTCGCAGTTGCTGCTGAACAAGTGTGCATTCAAATGCAATTAACATCACAAGAGTAAAAACACTGTAGTACCAATATTCGTCAAGACACCACAATAAAACACAGAATACTTGAAAAACAAAAAATGGTGCAGTTGCTCTTTCTTTAAACAACTCCATGAACTCAGGAACAACCATTTCCAATCTAAAATGAATCAAACACAAATTCAAAATTTTTAGTTTTGTGAAGAAAAAAACTATTAATAGCAGGTAAATGATTTAACAATTTAATACCACATCAAAATTAGAAGACTGTAGGAAAGAGGGAGAGATAGCCAATGTTTATAAGTTAAATTATGTATGTTATGTGCATTTTCTGTAGTTTTCATATATTAAGCACACAAAAAACCTTAACCTTTTAACAAGGAATGGATTTAGGAGATAAATGACTATGGACAGTAACTTCAGTGAAAGTTACTACAAAACTAAGCTTAATATTTATCACATTACAAATAAATAAGTTTAAAATATAAAATAAGTCTAAACCATAATATAGAAATATTGAATAAAATCATACTCATTTTTTCCATATTTATTTTCGGCAGCTTTCAATTCTGATTCATCAGCAAAACCTTTCCATTCTTGATAATGCTTAAAGGATAAATCATCAGGAAATAATAATCCTTGAAACGTTTTCTTTTCAAAATCATATATATATTTTGTCTTTTGAAATTTAAACCATATATGTTCACCATCTTCATCCTAAAAATATAAGAGAACTATAAAAACACTAACATAAAGCAATAACCATTTGTTTCAGTTTCATTTATAAAATGTTTCATATGAAGTCCATTAAATAAAAAATATACATTACCTTATCATGATGAAGATTCACTAATTCTGGTGAGCCATTATTTGGCATTGGAACAACTTTGGCATAACATGCTTTTAATGGTTGGCACTCCTATGAAATAAAAATATTCCAAAATTGATGCATGGTATGATAAAATAATGATACACATTGATTATAGGAATCATGGGTTGACAACTGCTTTTACAAGTAGCCGCCAACACAAGCATTGGCAATATTATCTGAAATGATGCATTCATTAAAACTGCAATGATGGACAGATTTTAGCTTCCTATAATCCTATTTAGCTTTTAGCTTCCTATAATGAATCCTTTTAATGAAGATAAAAAATATAGAAATTAAACTTAAATTTAGAAGAAAACATATTTCGTTGCTTTTCTGTTAGATTTTAAACTATCCAAAATAGCAGAGACAATACTTTATTGAAAAATCCAATTATCTAATTTTATACTTATGTATTATACTGTTAACCTATTTCACAAAATCAGTAAACATCGCCAACAATGGAAAACCTTTACCATACAGTTTCATATTTCATTTGTTTGTTTTCTTGTTTGAAAATGATAACATTCTTTATAATTTGTAATAATGGGCTTCTTTTACTTCGAGAAAAATGATTAAAATTTAGGATCTATCTTGAACTGAAACAAACATGTTGGAGAATTTCCAAAAATATGGTTAATACTTAAATATCCAAAAGACTGTGATGTTCACTAAAATGGTGAAAAACATCACAGCTTTTAGAATTGTATTTATAAGAATTTATACGGTGCTTACATAAAGAAGAATCTTTTGCAGCAATTTTGAAAGCAATTAAAGAGTTTTGGCTAACTAAATAATATAGTTATTATATCTTTTGTTAATTTAAAGTGTACATGTTTTATTTTTAAATGCACTATTTAACTTTTAAATTTTTGCCAATCTATCTGTCAAAGGGTTGAAACAGAAGCAGCAAGAATTCGTTTTCCTTTATGTGTAGAAATAACATCATTCTGCGATAGTTTTTGATTTTATGGTGTCTTTTAATTTAACCCCTCAACTGCCGAGGAAAGTTAGAAAATCCCCCCGCCATCGTTTTTCCAACATGGGCGTTATTACACGATTTATTGGGGGAAAAGAAAAGGTGCATTTCTCTACCTAAAAATTGTTTACTTTCACTTTAAAAAAGAAAAAAAAGATAAAATAATAAAATGAGAATAAAAAATTTAATCTCTAGATTTAGAATATGAAAAAAAAATTATAACTTTTTTTAAATCTGTTTTGTGATGTAACCTAAAACATGGTTGAACAATTAAACTAGTATCACATTCAGTGCATTCGTACAAAAAAATTAAAAAGCTCCTATTACACACGGTAAGTAAAAATGACAGCAAATGAATAGAAAAAAATTTACACAAATAAAAAAAAAACAAGAAAAACTGCTTTGCTATGAATTTCATTGTTCCTGGAATATACCCTTTCAAATTCTTTCAACAACTCTTCCTGTAACAACAATTAATTCAACAGTAAATTCTTTAGAAGGACTGTCAATGTCATGTTATTGTATTCTAAAGCTGTGGACTAGTTTTTAACACCCCAGCACAATATAAAAAGTCCTCCTTTGGAAGAACAAGTATACACCTCCAGGGCACTAAAGGGGTTAGTAAAATTGGTTGGGAGTAAAATGCACAAGATTGTATTTTTCAGTTAAAATTGGGGTACAATGCACAAGATCCCTATTTTTCAGGCTAGAAGCCCCTTTTTATTTTTGTTTGAGAGGAAAATAAATTATTTTATATAATTTACTATATGTATTATGTTTTTAACAGTAACAGCTTATCAGCTAAAAAAAATAAATTCTAATATGTGCATAAGTAAAATAACTATATTTCTTTCAGAACTAATGCACTAAAAATATTTCATTTTTTTATTATTTATGCAATCAAATTTTTATCTATTTTAATCAATTCAAACTCAACTCAGTGGCGCAACAGCCCATGAGGCCCAAGGCCTACTATGCCCATCTCAGTATACGTGACCATTGGGGGCTGGGGTGCATGAGCAGATGTTCCGATCAGGTGGTCAGCCTGAAGCGAAACCCCCAGTGTTTTGGCCCCCAAGTAAGCTTGGTTCTCATTTTATCAACCCACTGATGGGATGAAAGGCTGAGTCAACCTTGCCCAGCCCGGGGTTTGAACCTCGGACCTGTGGTGTGGAAGCATGATGCACTAAACATTCAGCCACGGGGCTTCAATCAATTCAAGACCAAGATCATATATATGTAATCATTTCTGGGAACATTGTATCATATGTGAGATTGTGTTTTGCCCATTTTGAGGCCCGCGATCACACTGGTGTGATCTGAATTTGGAACATTTGGAATTTAGGATTATTAACTATAAATTTTGCTGTATTTTATTACAGTAATGGTTTTTATACCAATTTTTAAATGGAGTTAGGCTTATCGAGGAAAAGTTTCTGCCCCTGAATGGGTTATTAGTCCCTCATGTAATATGTGTTAATTATTTATAACAAGATTGTTTTATTTTGGACTCAAACATTACAGGATCTACACAGACTCTGTTAGTGACAAACCTCATAACTTAGAATCAAGATCAAAAATATAATAGAATTACAAACATTTATTTATACAGGTATTTGCGTATTAACGTCACCACAGCCAAATTGGTGGTATGTAAACTGTGCCACGATGTCATAACAGCAAAAGAAAACAACAGAAACAGATTCCTAGGTGTTTAATTTGAGAGAAAAAAACAGATTTTGGCAGAAAGTGGAGAGATTTGCATACCACAAATTTTGCTGCAGTGATATTAGTATGCAAGTATCTTTATATTTTAAATGTAAAAACTAAATACTTAAAACTGATTATAACTAAGGAGAATTTTTGTTTTTGTCCATTTCTGTGATCAAACAAATTTAAGAATGAACAGCAATTTTGCTATTTATTTGGTATAAATCCTCTTATAATTTCCTCTTTGATTATTTTAGTTATGAAAACTAAATCCCATAATATAGTTATAGGAAATATTTACAACAGCATTTTCAAGTAACATCAAAACAATATACATAAAATTTAATACAGAAATCAGCATTTCATATTAAAAAAATCAACAACAGTACGTTGTGAATGTGTCACTGCATTTAAAATATTAATTTTAAATCATATAATTTATAAGTCAAAAAACACTAGCAAAAGATGCTCTGTGAAAATGAACTTTTAAAGAATACGAAGAGAAAATCAAGTTCTACTGTATGTACATATAGATCTCATCTATTTTTACAAATGTATTTTCTATAATAATTTAATGGAAGAAAATTGCAAATGTGACATATAATAATTAAGATCTTTAGAAATAAGATAGGTATTTTTATACAAAAATTTAATTTACAAAATTTTATAAGAGAAAATTGAGCATATATTTTTTAAAATTATGGAATATAATATTGCTTTTGTTAAATTTTATAGTAAGTTGTTTCCTTTCATATATTTTCTTACATTTCATGCAAACTTCAGATATAAACAAAACTGCATAATTTCTTGCAAAATGTAAGCATGCAATGTAACTTACAAATCTATGAAAAATTCTGAAAAATTTATAGCTCAAAAAACAAATCATATAAAAAAAGCTGTAATGCAAATATGAAATAAGAATAGAAAAATCATCATTACTGATAGAGCCATTATATGTTTATTACAATACCAATTTTGTACTTTACAAAAATATTCAACAAATGCAAAAATTGAATCGATTTAAAAAAAAATTATAAAATAAATTTCTATAAACAAAGTAAAAATTAAGATATCCATGATAAATGACACAGTTAACATATGTCATGTCTGTAAGTTTCACCACCTTTTCACAAAAAATGATAGCAAGATCACATATGAAAATAATGAGATATACACACAGAAATAAATATAAAATACCTACTTTATTACATGATAATAAACATCGAATATGGACAGACCAGTGACAAAAAAGACACGTCAGAACCTGAACAATGCCTATTATAGCTACAGCTATCATACCGGCTTCAAAATACTCTGAAACTCCATATCGGAAAGCCCAAATATAAAACCACATAAGATAGAAAATAACAAATGGTCCGATGTAGCCATGAAATATAAGACGGCGTGAACGATATAATGTAACACTATTTACTAATTCATCCACACTACATGAGTTCGACGCCATCTTGTTTACATGAACACATCAACAAACCCTTAGTAGAAGTTATAGTTTTACTTTTATAAGTAAGAGTTGAGAGAGAAAAGGTGAATTAAATACAGCTGTAGTTGGGAATTCAAGAAACGTATTGGTTATGATAAAACTTTGCTGTTAAGATTCCATAACAGCAAAACAAACTAAGTAATTTTAAACTATTAACATATTTTAGAACAGGCAACCCATTCCCACTTCTACATCGACAAGGATTTCGAAACCTAATTTGACTCAGCTATGTGTTTACAATAAATTCACTTTCAAATTACTTACTTAGATTTTAATTTATGACCTTCTTTCAGATGTCTTATGGATGAATGCAGGAAAGAATCCAAAATATGTTACATGGACAAAGCTATTCTTTTTCAAAAGAGAATATAACAATGGAAATTCTAATGGCCTTGTTTTCATGTATCAACTTGTTTCTCTGGTGGTGGAGGACATCGACTTTTAAAGAGTTTCGATTGCTTATTTGATATAAATTTAATTACATTTGATAAACCACCAGTCACAGACAGAATGATTTTGTGCAAACGCTGGACGAAGCATTGGCATTAAAACTTGCCGCAATCTGATCTAAGAGTTAAACTTCTTGCCCTCAACAAGATATGATTAAATTTCCGAACAATCCACAATTGGCGTAGTAGTGCACACAGCTCTTATGGAGGCACGGGCTGCATTCTAAAAAACACATAGAAAAAAACAGCTTTGAGGTAATACCTAGTAAAAATTAAAAATCTGTTAATCTATGGGGGAGATGAAACCCTTTGTAGCGGTATCATCTATATAAACCAGTAACAACCTCCGGACTAAAGAGATCACTTTGGTCCAGTGGTATGTTACGTGCTTACGAAGGAGAAGGTACTGAGTTCTGTTCACCTCATTGGTGACCATGGCTGAAATTCAGAAAAGGCAACCTTTTGAACTGTCGTGGCGCCATCCATCCGCTAAAAAATAGCACCCAAAAACTCGTCCGACTCACGTGATGCAACTCCTCTAATTAAAAGCAACGCTCGCTATAGCAACTATATCACATTCGTTCTCCTATCCATCAACTCACTATCGGGGGAATGTGTAGCGGTACCATCTATACAAGCTAGTAACAACTTCCAGACTAAAGTAATCCTTTTGGTCTAGTGGTTATGTTACTCGGCTTCAGATCTGAAAGTCGTGAGTTCTGTCCTGCCGGATGCGGGCCACTTCACCCTAAAGCCAGCCTTATGTACGCCACAGAATTCATATAATGTGAAAGTTTGGTGAGTGAAATGTGTCGGCCTCTTTTCACTTGACAATGGTTCAAAGTTACGGAGTCCGCGCCGCCAACAGCTCTCGAGTTGCTTTAGTGTGCAACGTTAATAAGCAATGAACCCATGCAATCTGCGTCTTGGTTCACAGTTTTCACGTTAATTTTAATGCTTGGGGGGGGGGGGTAACCAGAGTTAAGTGAGGGTTCAAAATTGTAAGGCGATCTTTGTACCTACCAGAAATAGAAAATTGGGAGTGTTCAATGCAATAGCATGGGATCTTTCAATACGGATGATCTACAATTTTAAAAACAACAACAAAAAAACTATTCTAAAAAAACCTATGCAATGCTTTAATTTTGTGTATTAGTTCATCTCAAACACGCGGGTCGCATGTGGCCCGCCAGTGCATATTTTGCGGCCCTCCAAGACTTTTTCGAATTTTTTTAAATATAAAGCCTTTAAAGTTTTCTTTTTCTTTTTGCAATGTATTTGAGGTGAACTTTTTATAGATTTACAGCATATTTACAAGTTACCTATTCTTGTTTTTAAAAAATTCTATTTGATAATAGAAATATTTTTTGGATTAAAAAGTATTTTTTCTATTCTATTAATATTGTTCACGTAATTTTACACTAATAAATTAATTTTTATTACATTTAAAAGTACATATAAGCATATTATTCACTATTAATCGCATTTACTGAGCACACACACAAATCGAAACCGTTTACTGAAGAGAAGTTTATTAGTGATTGCTTAATTAAAGTGGCGAAAGTATTATATCCAACACAAACAAAAATTAAAGTGTATGTTTAAGTCGAAATTCTGTTGCCGGAATTTGAGGAATCAGCAGAATTCAACAATAATATAAGCATTTCAAGCCCTCGCTATTGCAATCGTTGAAAGTAAGGATATTCAAACTATCATTCAACTGGACGTTTTTATTCGCAAATGCGATGTTAATTTAAAAATAAGTGAAGAATTTTTAGAAATAACTCCTATGCATTATATACAGCTACCGGTGTTGATATTTCTGATGTACTTATGGAAGTTTTGAAGTATAATTTACCATTGGGAAAGTTGGTTTTTGTCTTGCAATTGATGGTGCCCCTACCAAAGCAGGTTTTACAAAGGAGTTGTTGTAAGCTTAAAAGGGGGCCGCGGTAGCCCAGTGGTCAAGGTATCAGATCGTGGCTGGCGTGTCATGAGTTCGAGCTCAGCACCTCTAAAGATCCGCCGTATAGCGGAGCGATGCACGTTAAATCTGTCGAGAGCTCAAACGTCCTCCCGTTGGTGTGGTGTGCTAGTTAGGAGTGGGGTACCAGCTCAGGTGTCGTCCTCGTCACTTGTCCATGGTTCAAAATTACGAGGTCCGTAGCCAAAAGCCCTCGTGTAGCTGAACAGTGTGACGTTAATATTCAATCACTCACACACGCAAGATTAAAAGAAATATGCAAACAGCATGGTATTAATAACTTTGAACTTTTTTTTTATATTTACCAGCAAGTACTGTGCTAAAAAGTTTTAAATATCTCTCTTGGACATGTTTTAAAAATAGTCACCAAAATTGTAAATCATATTTGAGATTAATCATGTTCAGTTTGCCTCATTTTTAGGAGATACAAAATGTAAATACACTGATCAACCATATAACAGGGAAGTTCGATAGCTTTCGAGTCATAAAGTGTTAAAATGATTGGATTGGTTGGATCTTCTTTTAACGCCCCCTCTCCCTCTTCCCGGGGTTTTGAACTTTTTTTTGTCATGTAGCTAGCTACCCTTCTTTTTTTATCTTTTAAGCAAGAGCTCGTTATTAGTGACCGTTATTTAGCTGTGACTGGTAACTACAGATTGGTAATAAGCTTTGTCAATTCTACTAACAATGGCAATTGAGCCATTTGCATCTTTTCCACGATTGACAGTTAATTGATAACTACGTGGGGGGGGGAGACTATCGGCTTCTTTCTTTTCATTCTTTGGCAGCAAGATGGCAATAGAAAATCATTGAATTGAGAGTTCAAGAAGGGTTGATTGCTGCAATGTACGAATGTCCGAAAAGTGGGAATAGTATACGTTTGCGAGAAAGGAAGAATGCAATTGATGATAATGATTGGAGATGCAGTTTGAAAGTAGGAGAGAATTCCCATGATATGAGTTAGAACATGAGGAAAGGTACGTATCTGCCAAGCAAAAGTCATTTGAGTATGCTTTAAATTTTGATTTGTTATGCTAATTGCAAATTAATAAAAATGCAGTGTCTGACTGGTATAGATTTTGTTAAAACGTTTAAATGATTTATTCTCTTAAGAATATTCATATGTCATTATAAAATTAAATTTAACAGAAATTTGTCCTTAAAGTCTTAAAATTTTCAGTTTGTCTCCTTCCAACATGAATTTCGTCTCTTTCAAAATGTTATTTTTCTAGTAGACTCTAATTATTTTATGGAATCGTCCAATATGTTTTACAAATGTCCACTTTTGTCCAATGGACATCAAATTATTATCCTTAGAATATCATTAATTTCCTATTTTTAGAAGCTAACATTTAAAAGAGTTTTTTCTTACAGTCGTGAGACTTACTCATTCGGACATAACGCCTTGTTTCTGCTAGTTCCTCCGGTATCGACAGAGAAAGAAGCACATTGGTTCCATTTTGACTCAGTTTGATAAATTTTCGCCAAAGAAAAGGTTATAAAAGGACTTTACCCGATTCTTATGATTTCTGAACGAAATCATAAATTTTATGACAAAAAATTATGAATGTGACGAATTAAAAAAATGGATGATGGGTAAAGGACCTGGCTTTTTCATTTGAAATTACGAATTTTTTCAGTCAACTTATTTTTAACCTTCAAGGAAAGAATAGAGTTACTTATGGTTTTACAACGCTCTCATTAACAGCGCCCATTTTCCTTTTTTAGTAAAAATGTTATACTTCAATTTAAAAGTAGTTTCTTGTTATTATATTTGGTTAAAAAATATTTGAGAAAAAAATCTTGCAGCTCATTATGATTAAATAATTTTCATTACAAAGAATGTTTGAAAAACACTTCAATATTCGCATAGTATTATTAATGTTAGCGAAGTTTACCGAAGGTATAAATGTTATTTTATGTTGTAGGTACTTTAGTGTTATATTAAAAATTGTGGGTTTTATGTGTGTTTTTTTAAAAAATTCCAAAATGTAACAAGATGCCATATAATCAAATAGGCGAATCAAAATATTCACAATATAGCACTAAAAACAATAAAAGAAAACATATTAAAAGCTAATCATGATTTACAGTGCAATACATTTAACCCGAAAACGCTTAAAGCGAAATATCGGATAACGCTAAATAATACAACGGTCCCGACAAACTGCTGTGACCGCGGTAGCCAAGTGGTCAAGGTATCGTATCATGAGCTAGCGTGTCATGAGTTCGAGCCCAGTACCACTGAAGACCCGCCGTGTAGGGGAGCGATGCACGTTAAATCTGACGAGAGCTCAAGCATACCCCTGTTGGTGCGGTAGTTAGGAGATGGGGTGGCAGTTAAGGTGTCGTCCGCGTCACTTGACCATGATTCAAAATTACGTGGTCCGTCGCCAAAAGCCCTCGTGTAACTGAACAGTGCGACGTTAATACTTACTCACTCACCCGACAAACTGCTATGTATTTTCAAGCATTTTTTTCCTCATCTTAACACGAAAAAATTTCCCTTCTGGTAGGACAGAATACAAACACTCGTTGTGAGAAAGCATTGGGGGGGGGGATGAAAGATGGGAGGGCAACCACCAATGTTTTGAGAAACAGGGAAAACAAACGCGTATTTTCGCACCTTTTTTATAGAAGTAAATGATGTGTGAGGTTGTGTACACACTTTAGATCTAATGAACAACCTGTGAGGTCTTGTCATTTCCAAAGCACTCTGGTGCCTTAACATTCTCATACATCAGCGCATTTTTCCCACGATCAGCTTACGAAAACAATATGCATTTACTTCTAATTTAAAAAACCCGTGGAAAAAGTTTGCCTCTTGTGGCTGACTACTCAACTGTTTGTTCGAAACAGTTGAGTAGTCAGGAATTTGTAGTCAAAACAAACATTTCTCTGATAAACTTCGCACCGTCGAACCGTGACTATTTTCCACAGGCAATAATGCCTCTAAATTTTGTTATAAAAATAATAAAGAATAATAGATGATGATTTGTTCTTCAAAAAAGTTTCTCATAAGCAATACCTTTTATGTGAAACAAAGCATTTCAATACAAAAAAAGGTCAAAATTTTATATTTAATTCCTTAACTCAATGTTTCTCAAACTTCCAATATTTGCTACACAATATTCAATCATAATTTTCATCGCACCCCCTTCTTCTATACAATAACAATGTTTTAAATTAAATATTACTATACTTTAATGCTAAGGCTACAATACGACTTAAACCCCTTAAGTGCCACCGGCACATAATAAACATCTCGCTCAACTAAAACGTTAATTTCCAAGGACATATATTTAGATCTTTCCTGCGCACTGCTGTCCAAAAATTATTCCAAAGGCTTTGGAATGTAAAAAAATGACCATGACAATGTTAGCGAAGGATTTAATTTGTTCAGGTCATTTGCTTATGCATTCCTTTTCTTCTACCCCCCCCCCCCCAATCCATCACAAACGCGTGCCTATGAGGAAAAATGTGGTATTGGGGAGCGAATCACGTAAATCTAATCGACAGTTATGGAATTAATTATATATAAATCTTACAAATTAAGTTAAAGTGTTAATTTTTGTATGTAATTTTATATGTGACAGGCCCTTCGGGTAACTTGCAATTATTAAACTTGTCTTGACTTAGTATTGTTAAATTAATTATAAAATACATTGTGTAGTACTGATACATTTATAAGTGCATTATATCAGTGTAAATGTGTATTTTATTTTTTATTATGCAAAATGTATTTGGTTTGTTTACTTTCACTGAATTAAATTTTTTTTAAATCTTTTGTTTTGGACTTTTTAATATACTCGCACCCCTCCCCCTCGTAGAGTTATTACGCCCCCATAGAGGGGCGCAACCCACAGTTTGAAAAACGCTAGCTTAGCCCCTTACCGTGTCTACTATTTTCTCAAAATTAGCAGAATTTATCTGTCGAACGGTCTTCATAACATCTCCCGTATACATCACGTTTAAGGCTGAATTGTTGAATTGCTTCCAAATATTTAGCCTCTGATACATTCATTTATAAATTAAGTATCAAAATTATCCATTGTTGTCGGTTTTGGTATACGCGGCCAGATCATTCTTTTATTTTATTCGTTGCTCTAAGAATTTCAGATATATTTATTCATACAGCAGGTTTAAGTACTTTTTAAAAATATGTTTTTTCCGCATTTAGAAATTGGCTATAAATATGTAAAAAATAATCTGCTTATACAGTCAACTTTTTTTTAAAGTCAATTTAACATATTTCAGATATACTGTTTGGTGTTTAGGTTTAAAAATTTGCTTTCCAAATATAATGGTAATTTGCAACAAAAACTAATCTCTAATAAAAAATTATTTTCTTTGTTTTATTATTTTTACAGCTACTTGAATATTAAAAATAAGGGGGAAAACAATTTTTTTGTGAATTTCAAATGGATTTTTTTACTAAGGATTTTTAATCTAAATATCACACAAACGCATCCTTAATATTACAAGCTATAATCTATTTCAATATATTTGACAGCAAATATTAAGTCATTGACACAAGATAAATTTTTACATCAGCAACTACGTTGCAGATAAAAGAAAACCTCACTTTATATTGTATGAGCGTGTTGTGTGTGGCTCATATATTAAATTTCGTCGTTAATGACGCTGCCAGCTCCCTTGGTGAAATTTCTGTTTTTTTTACATGGTACAAGAGGTATGAAATTACTTTTCTGCGTCCCCATATCGATGGCATTTACCGGGAAAAAAACATGAAAAGTCCAACTTTAAAACCGTTAAGAGAAACAAGGAGTGAAGGTCGTATCAATGCTATTAGACCTCTTAAACAAGACCCAAAAAATTATTACCGCATTAAAGGCCTTAATTGAAGTATATTGTAGAAAGGACAAAAAAATTAATTATTTATTTTTAATAAACTTTATTAATACTAATTATTTATTCAATAATTAATTTTTTACTGTTTTTTGTTCCCGAAAATCGTTAAAATCAAAAGAATATGTTGGGCGGTGTATTTGAGCATGATACGAGAATGGTGGACTCTCAACCCTGGCACCTCCTCCCCTCTTTGAAAAGTTCCTGTGCATACTATTGAGCATGTGTTTGCCAATGCACATTCTTGCTTTATTGGTTTGTTTCAAATTCTACATCCTGATTTTTATTAAATTAGATTATGTCGAAAAATATGAAGATAAAAAAATATACACTGAAATGTAGCACATCAAACTGTCAAAACCTTTTGCAGAAGTAAAACTAGATATTCTGTGCACATGGTTCTTCTTCAAGTTAAGATATCAGGCGATCAAAATTTCGTGAAATCTGTAAAACTGGTGACTGTCATTGTTAAAACTTACACTGAAATTATAATCTAAAATCATTTTGATATCAGTCATGCATGTTTTTATAAATTAAATTATTTTTTAATGAATTCTAATTATTTTGCATGGTTTTTTGTTACTTAAAAGTGTGTTAATTACTATAGGCCAACTACTGAGGCCGTTCTTAGAACTCGGTAGTAATTGTGGAAATATGCAAGGAATTCAGTATCTTCATTTGGTATCACCATTTTTAATAGTTTTAATGTGGTGTTTGTTAATACAATCTAATTAATTTATTCCCATTTGTGATAGTCTTCAACTAAATTTTCTGACTATACTATGTAATTCATCCAAATTTTGAAAAATTAGCACCCTTTACTCTTACAAAAAAAAAAAGTGAATCTCCTTAAAAAAAATTTAGAAGTATTGAAAAATAAAATTACTACAGGGATATTTGTTCAGAATGACAATATATCCTATTTCATAAAAATGTTTCTGTATTTTAAAATCTATCAACCTTTTTTACAGTAGCAAAGGAAGAACATTACAAAAAAGAAGTGAAATGGTATTTTTTATGCTCATTTTGGTTATAGCAGTCGTTATATAAATTCTCTTCTAAAGTTAAATTGAATTCTGCAACTCTTAAGGCACCATATGAACAAATTTAAAATCAATTGAGAACCTATATTAAAAATAAATATCATCTCAGAATAAATATTCTGACCTTGATACCTGAGAGCCTGAATTAATGTTAATTGTGTATTGATCATCATTAATTTGTTATAATTCAAAGTAGAAGGCTTAAAACTTCAAGCAGTAATAATGCCATAACTTCGAATAAGAGATTTCAAAAGCTAGACCTTATGATACCAATATGCTAATTTAGAGATAAAATAATTTGAAGCTTTCAGTAGTACAATATTTTCTTTTACCCAATTACACCAATGAAGAAACTCCATTTTAAGCTAAAAACTTTAATGAAAATAAATTGAATTAAAATTGAATGCTGAAGAACATGCAGAGTTATTTATGAATTATAGAGGCCATGGTTTGGTGATTGCTTTTTCAAGTTGCTACCAACATGAACACAATGGCGATATATTATCTGATACAATAAAATCGCTACAAATTCAATGATAAAAGGTTAAGTTATAACAAGGTTTCATCAACTCTATGTATTCACAATAATAGCATTGTGTGTACATATGTATTCGGAATTTGACGCTTCCTTTATGTTATCATGTTTGGCTAAAAGGTTCCGTATGACTGATTTGTACACATACAAACATTTAAAATCTTTTTAAAAAATAGTACACTTATGAGGTAGGTTCTAAAAGCTAACGTAAAATACCCCCATTAATAGAAAAAAAGCATGAAACCAATAATTAAAGTATTTTTTTAAAGATTTGCAAATGAATTACAATCTTACATAAAAATGCATTCAAACTGCTAGAGACATTGAAAAATGATAATAATAAAACATAGAATACTTTTTGCAAATTTTTTTATACAAACTGAAAACATGTGTGTATATGTGAAAAATCAGATAAAGATTATGAAATAGGTAAATTTGTATTTTATTTACAAATGTTTTGTTTTATAAAACATACAACAAAGTCACACTTTTATTGCAGCAGCCATAAGAGTTGAATTCAAAGGTAAATCCCTATACACAATTTTTCCTGTAAAAATATAACAATATTAGAATTACATAATTACCAATCACAAAACTTTGAAATAAATGAAAACAAGTATCAAATTGATAGAAGGAAGGCATTATCAGAATATGTGTATAAAATATAAATTTTAAAGAATTTTTTACCTAAAAGCACACATACATTTATTCCCAATTCGATTAATTATTACATATTGCATTATGTAATTTCTAAAATAACTTCATCACATTTTATAAAAATATGAATTTTATTCCAATTTAACACTGATTAGGTAGCACTTTTGCATATTTTATTAGAACACTACCACTCAGACATATAGCACTTAGAATGAATATTGTGAACTTTATTTTATATTATATAGATAAAAAACCTTATAATATATATAAAATACCTCATCATAAAATAAATTGAAATTAATTTCGTTAATAATCCTAGTTATAAAGTTCTTTTTCCAGTCTGATTTTATTTTTAAAATTAAAAATAGTTCAATAAATTTTTTAAAAAATGTTTAAGTATATTATGTAAAATAAAGATAGACACATACCCAACTTATTTTCCAAGACCATATTCAAAATTTGATATCAAATCCATATGTTTGAAAGCTTGAGGTTGCTTATTAAATTTCTCTACCAAAAGTAATTTTTCATTGTCATTACCACCATAATACAACTGAAGCTGATTAGTCAAACACTGAGCTTCATGCGGCTTCTAAAAAAAATACAATTCAGTTAAACTTCAATAAGACTACTACTTTCATAAAAATTCTATCTATAAGATAATAGACATTTAACAGATAAAAACATTTGAGGCCTTATCAGATGTACATATATCAGGAGAAAATTTTTTCTTGAAGCATCTCTTTCAAGCAATTTTCCCCCAGTTGCCATAGTAACAGCTTCTAACATCTTTTTCCTAATGGGCTGAAAGAGTTGCCCAAAATTCCAGCCAATATGGGTTTTTCCTCTCTCTGTGTCATAAACAAGATGGCAGTAAATATGGCAGCCTCAATATTGCCAAACATATCAGAATTTATAATGGAATGACATGATAGAGACGGATCTAATTGATGAAGTGAAAAAATTTCCATACTTATGAACGTCGACCCCCCCCCCCCACTTCACAAAGCTAATTGCTTCATTGAATTCTCAAAGCAGCCCATGCCCAACTCTTTGTTGCAGCCACTTCCATTAGCAAATTATTCTTATTTTTTAACCCCTTCAGGACTGAAGAAAGCAGAAAGAAGCGTTTCCCCAGGCCCACGCTTTTTGAGAGTATATGCACGCATGGGACCAGGCGAATTTCCCAGCTATGCCTAATTCCATTTAAAAATTCACGTAAGATCTTAAATGCAATCAAATATGCTAAAATTTATATTTTATTTATGTTCTATGAAGATCTGCTTTTTAAATGTCTTTTGAGTATTAAAATTACTGATGAAATTATATGAAACACAAATAAAATAAATACTGAAACTATTATTATGAATGTCTGATGCCTAATAAACTAATAAGCTTTCTTTTTCCAACTAAGTCAAAATATAAACAGAAATCCAGAGCGCAATAAATCACAAATCCTAAAAATGTCCGATTCTTTCAAAAAATCTAAACACGTCCAATTGTTTACATTCGTAAATATCCTGGATCTAATTTAAAATAACTCGGAGCCGAAAGCACATATTGAAATTCAAAGTATTGTTAAACATTATTAAAAAAATGGACTTCAACCACCAACTACTGCCTTGTAAAAATTAATATAAAAATGTTCCAAACTCTGATCACACCAGTGTGATCACGAGCCTTAGAGAAGGGAAAGCGCAATCACATATATGATACCATGGGCCCTGGAGGGAGAAATGCGTGATCACATGTGATCATGATTCTGAACGAGTTAATTGTTGTTATTAATGCAACCTGTCAGACGTTGTCAGTCCAAGGCCCATGAAATTCATTGTGGCAAAGGGCTAGATGTATGTCTGCCATTAGCCGTAGCTTTGAGTACCATACTGGTGACAGTACTTTTTGCCCTAATTTTCTGGGAGAACACCTTAGGGATGGTCAGAGGCCTTCCACCTCTCTTTCCCTTCCCTTCCACTAACCTCACGAGAGGACTTGTGACTCAAGAATAAAAGACTATTTATACAGTACCCTTATGCCGCAAAAGCACTATACATCTAGAAACATCCATGCTTTCTCCAGGATACGAACCCAGGCCCTATGGCACGGCAGTCAGCCTCGCTAACCACTATACCTGATGGGTGACATTTCTTTAATTTATAAAAACAAATGCCTGCAATTCCTAGGGCAATAATTGCTGGATTATTAAACACCATTTCTGCTTACGACCATCAACAAAAGAGCGAGCAGAATCAAATAATATTGGATATTAATTTTCTGAAGCACAAATATTGGCGAGTGATTTTTCAATGTTAAGATAGAGCGTGGATGACGTCAGAGCATGTTGTTTTGTTTACAGCAACCCTTCACACTCACAGCTGTTTGAAAAATTTCCCGAAACGGTTATTCAAAAGGGACAAGTAGATTGAAATATGTGTGTTTCATAACTTCTTTAGACATTTAGATAATACCAGGTAACAGTTTTTGTGAAGATTCTTGATTTTTAAGTAATTTTCAATATTTTATGATTTAGTAGGTAGTGTATATTATTAGATTTCATTATTGCTTTGTATTGAAAAATGAGATCCAAAAAATAAATTTTTTTTAAGGTATAAAAAAATAAAATAATAACAATACAAAAGATTGTAATATAAATAGTTGTGTGTATCATAACACTATATTCAATTAAGGTCTTTACAAAAAAATAAAAATCACTCACACAAATAATTGACTTACCAACAAAGCATCGTCATATTCTCCTCTCATCAGAACTATACCTGTAAAAATATACAAGCTTGTTTTTAAAAAAATCAGATGCAAATTATTAATAAACAAATCTTGAAAACAGTAGAAGGGACTCAGAAAAAATTTGATTTTCTAATTTTTTATATTATTTGAGTTGAAAAAAATAAAAATTTATAAAAATACAAATAAATACCATAAATGAGAATTACCATTTAATCTCATCATACACATGTATAGTTTAACATATTTATAATAATCGATATAATTGCAGAGAAAAATATACATGTAAAAATAAAAATTTCAACCTATTTTTACCATGTTACAGAAAATTACTACAGATCCAAGAAAAAAAATCCAAGTAACATTTTTTTCCCCATTATGAATTATCATTATAAGTTGGAAGTTTCAATATTTACCTTTCCTAACATCTGAATTCTGATCTAAATATTCTCAGGAAGATCTTATATTCTTTTGAAATAAAAAATTTTTTTAAAAAAATATTTATTCCTTTTTTTTAATTTAAAAATTATTTATTTTTGGAACTTAATTTTATTTTTTCTTTTAATTTGAAATCATTTTCTCATCATGAGAGGATGTGTGTGGATATTTAAGTTCATTTGTGAATTCAAAATTCCTTTGTGACCCTCAAGCCAGAACAATTGTCCAGAGGTGGGCAATTGTTTTGGCTTGAGGATCACATTGTGAAAGTAGAGGATACCGGAGGATTGCACTTTTTTAAAAATGATTGCATTTATTAGTCAAATTTGTACCTCAGAAAAGTATACATTGAACCATAAAAATCAATAAATATAGTAAAATAGTGAAGGTTTAATTCAATTTATTAACTGTGATAATTTTATATCTATAGCTGCAAGCACATTTAATTTTTATATCAGTCACATGTACCCTATCCCACTTTTCTACAATTTTTTTTGAAATCTGGAGTGAGATTTCATGTTGAAATTCTCATCCTTAAGTTAATATCAGCTTATACCTAAATTAACTCTAGTTGATCTTCATGCAAGAAAAACTTTGTTTACAGATAATTTTTGGACCAAATATAGAAAGCATTTTCTGTGTATTTGGTTTTCAGTCTTGGTACAAAAACTCATTGTGGGCCACTATTTGCTTACACCTGCTCTACACCCAGTGGCGTAATGTACAACCCCCCCACTGCAGGGGGGGGGGGCAAAGCCAGATTGATGCCATTAACATAGATTTTCACAAAATTTGCTTTACATTTTTTAAAATCCAATTTTTAAGTGATTTTCCAATTGGCGATCTAACATCATTCAAAATCAAAATTTTAAAATGCTTATTAGATATCTTTGATACAATAACCAAATCAAAAAACATTTTGTTTGATTTGCTGTAATCCCTGCGACAAGAGATACTTTTCTTTAGTGGATTTTCTTTTTAAACCTAAATTACAAACAGATAAAACAAGTCGGACGGAGAATTGGAGAAATTGCTAGAAAGATAAAAAATTCATCACTGTTATTATTTTAGTATATTTTAATTGTAGGGGAGAAAAAAAAGACATATATGAGAGATTTACTTTTTGCCAAAGTGTCAGAGTAACTTATTGGTGTCTTTAGCTCCCCCTTCCCCCATGTATTTCATTTTCATTTATTGAACTTGTAAATAAGGTACATCTTCTGTTTTGCTTTTTTTTAAAAATGGAAAATAGTATTACAATACTAGGAAAAGCATAGAGAGAGGATTTTAAAAGATTATTTGGTCTAGATTTATGAGTATTCAATCAAATAAAGCATAATGAGAAACGTTTCTCAAAATTGTTTTTAGAACAGACATATATTTCTATATTCAATGCACTTCAATATAGGGTGTGTTCTTTTACTATTAAAACATTTTGATCTCATTTTTTCATTAAATCATTTTTGCATCATACAAAGAATTTTCCTTATTAAGAGTTGCAGAATTTAAGCTAGAATATAATCGAACTTTATGTCAAGCTCCTTCCGGGATTCAGAAAAGAAGAATAAGGTAAGTGATACCTTTTTTCTATTGTAAGAATTTGAAATCGAAAATTATTTTACAGTGTTCATGTTTTTCTTAGTGTATTGTTTTTATTTAAGTTACCAGGTTATCTGTCAACTGTTGTTAGATTTTCCATTTTAATAAATACTATAAATACTTTCTTAAGTTATACATTATTTACTTCATTTGCTCAGGTTGATTTTGTATTCAATTATAAGTTTAATATTTAAATATTTTTACATGATGTATAAAGGTACATTACGTTATGCTTTTGCAATCCCTTGTATATATATATATATATATAAAGATCCAACTTCGGGCCCAAGATCTGACCTTGCAGGGGGGGGGCATTATTTTCTGTTATGCCACTGTCTACACACCACATAAAAATTAATTAAATTTTAAATTAAGAATCTATGCATAGCTACAGGAAAAAATGTTCTTATAAATTATATGAAATTAATAAAAATTAATACAGGACAAAATAAACAAAAGTACCTTTATCTTCTTGAAGTTCTGTAAAGTATGATACAGTCAAACAAATAGGAGCATTTTCCTTGTAAGCCTATAAAATATCGTCTGTTTCAGCAAATATATAAAACAGCTAATAAATAATTTTTATGCACAACTATTGCATTTCTGAGATGTTTGATTGGTAATATTAGTACAAAAGTTTTAAGAACAAAAAAGAAGGTTCAAAAATGGAAAACAATTGAAAAGACATCTTAAATCAAAGACAGTAAAACCATTAGGTGAGTATTTAATATTACATTTGAAGCAACATTAAGGCTAATGACAATGGACTTTACAATTTTGAACCACTGCTAAATGACACCCCACTCTCCAAACTTCCACACCAGAACTTTGAGGCCTTGAGAAATTTTATGTACATCAGTCCCTCTACATGGTAGGTCTTCAGTAGCACAACACCAACCGCAAGTTCTACAATCCTGACCACTAGGCTACTATAGGCATGTAAAATCCATAAAAAAAAAAAGGAAAGATCATTTGGTTATCTGAGATTTATGAACCCTGTACTTATCTAAAAAGATAAATTCTTGAAGGATAACATTTTTGAAGAACAAATAACAATTAAATTATCAAAATTTTATAAAAAGAAACAATGTAATAAATTTTAAAAATCTTATTTTTTTTTACAGTTTTTATAAATTTTCATATTTTTAAGTTTCTAGTGATTTATTTAAGAAAATATTAAACAGTCAAAACAAAAATGACATCTAATTCTTGGTCTTATGCAACGAAGCTTGCTCAAATATGAGAAAAATTTTCTAAGTAAATGGCCTAAGTTCTAATTTTCTTGTATGACTAATTATGCCAACACAGCCTGGAGCAATAAGTAATAGGAAATTTCACCAATAGTAAAATGTATAATTTAGGCACTTATGTATTATACTATAGACCAATTTTACCAAATCAAAAGACATCATCATTATTATTGTAATAAATATGCACAGGAATGGGTTTCTACTATTAGCTGCATATTACAGTTTTGGCACTTTCCCCAAATTGATCGATACTTAATAACGTTAGAATCTAATTTACTCATTCTGATACAAACTGTACAGGTCACATGAGTTTTTCTCTTGAGAAATGCAGAAACAATTGGCAAAAGAGGTGTATTATGCATAATAATTTAATACTGCCCTATTACTATAGTAATACTAGGTAAAATATAAGCTCATTAAAAAGCCCACGTCTTTGAGTAAAAAATTAAGAGGAAAAAATTGTTAAAGAAGCATTTATATGGAAATCTTTTTTTTATTTTTTTTATTTAGGTATCCTACTAATTCTTTAATCATTGAACTGTAAAAAGTTTCTGATAAAATTGCATTATTCTTTTAGGAAACATAATGTCCCAGATTTCAAGTATGTTGATTTCTGGTGTAAATGTGATGAAGAGTTCAATAGTTTTATTTTTAAAGAGTAATCACACACACACACACACACAAGACATAGTTACTTGGTAATTAAGTAATGAAGTGAAGTAGCAATTCTGATCTTGAAATTGACACATTATAAATTCATATCCATGGGATCTTGGTAATGGAAACAGAAACTGAAATCAAATGAAAGTGTTAGCAGAATATATTCAAAATAGAATTGAATAACAAAAAAATAGTTTACTGCAGGATTATACACTCATGTCCATAAATTAAAGATAATGAAGTTCAGGCAAAGAAAGAGACAGAAGCAAAACAAATTTGACTTATTTGTAAAGTCTATTAATTAAGCAAAAGGTAAAGAGCAAAAAAGATGCTATATGTTTGACATAATTAATAAAAATTGCGATTTTTACTCCCAAGAGCAAATTTCAAAAATGAACCTATTTACAAAAAACAGTATAACATGGTTAATACGATGGTTAATACGGAGTATGTCTCCCGTACGATGCAATATAGGCCTTACAACGCCTACACATGCTGAGTATCAAATTATCCATCTGATCTTGGGGAATATTACACCACTCCCATCAAGCAATGCCTTCCGAAGTTCCGGTAGACAGGTGGGAGGAGGTTGACGGGCTGCAATTTGTCGACCAAGCATATCCCACACATGCTCTATTGGATTCAAGTCCAGTGAGTATGCTGGCCAATCCATACGGGTGACATCCTCCGATTGAAGGCATTCGTCTACAATGTTTGCACGGTGAGGACAGGCGTTGTCATCCATAAACAGAAATTCAGCACCCATGGCGCCCCGAAACAAACGTACATGTTGTTCCAGAGTGACATCCCGATAGATGTGGCCTGTCATTGTTACACTCTGAACATGCAGGTCAATTCTGGAACCAAGAATAATTCCTCCCCAAACGAGGCATCCTCCACCACCATAACGGTGTCGTTCAATGGTGTTCTCTTGGTGGTAACGGGTACCTGGCGCTCTCCATATGAAAGTCTGGCGAGAATCAGACTGCAAACTAAACCTGGACTTGTCGGAAAACATCACACAAGACCACTGTTGCGGTGTCCACAATGCATGCTCTCTACTCCAGGTTAATCGCAGGTGACAGTGAGTTGCGGTAAGGGGAACACATCTGACAGGCATACGAGCATATAGACCAATGTGCCCTAAGCGTCTGTACATGGTCTGCCTTGAAACTGTCGTACCGGTAGCTGAAGAGAGCTGACGAGACAGGTCTGATGCTAAGCTTCATCTGTTTCTTTTGGCAGTGACTGCCAAATACCGATCCTCATTTGGCGTTGTAACTCGTGGGCGACCTGTGCTATAACATCTACTCACATTACCATCATCTTGGAATCGTTGACAAAGCCTGGAGATGACACTCTGGGCGATTCCAAGTTCCTCGTATACTTCCAGCTGGGTACGTCCACATTCCAGTCCGATAATTCTACCACGTAAAAAATCATCCAAATGCTTCCTTTGTGCCATAACTATGCGATTATTGCACTGAAAGACTTTTAAAGCACTTGTGAACAATTTTACTTCTTTGCCACCATTCCTTATATACCCCTCTCTTACACTCTCGTCATTGTGACGTACTATCCGTGCCATCTGGTGGTTTCCTGTAATTTGCATATTCTTCTTCAAGATGTGTGTGATAATTCTACAGGTGAAATTTTTATTTTATTCAATTTCTGTGCGATTCTGAATTATTCTTAATTTATGGACATGAGTGTACATTACATGTCTGTCATGTTATATAAAAGTAAACTAAAACTATCTACCTTGTAATGGTTATAAAAAAATTTAAAGAGACAATATCATGCAAGTAATTTTGTTAAAATATTTTTATGATTCCTCTTTTCTGAAAAGAAATTATAAAAATATATATTTTATAATGAGTAAATTTTAGTTAATCTGAAGTATAGACACAATTTTGAAATAAGGAAAACCTTCCAATTTAATCTATTCTTTTAGAAATTGGTTATTGATCATTCCATATTATGATCATACACAAAATACATTAAATTTACACAAATTCCATAACATTTTAAGCATTCTTACAAAATTTAGTATATTTGCTAATAATAACCTTTTATAAATTATTACATTAAATATACTTTTTTAATATTAATCATAATTTTAAGTTTTGTCCCCTCATACAGTTAATATTACTGAGTAAGTATTTCACATTAATAACATTAGCTAATTATTTGAATGATTTAAAGTTATAACATTGGTAAGATTTGAAAGCTTAACTGTCTAAATTTGCATAGGTCAAGCTGTTGTATTTTTTAAAAAATGTGTATTTCTTAAGGGGAGGGGGAAGTAACAAAATATTTCAATATAAGTCATTGATATAACTAGGAAATGTGAAAAATATAATAAGTTTTAAAATGTAAAACAATTTAAAGTTTAATTTAAATTTTCAAACCAGAAAGGACAGAAAAATCTAGCAGTTAAGTTAGTACAGTCACTGAAGAAATTACTTATTTGATAGTCAGATAACACAAATAAATAACAGAAACTTAATCATTATGTTCTTTTTAAAAACTTCTGAGAACACATTTTACTTACTATAGGATATTCTTGTAAATTAGAACTCATTTTCTCAAATGCTTTGGTCTAGGATGAAAAGAAAAAGATAAGCACAATTATAATTTTAATACTCCTTTATAAATGGTTATTGATTTAAGCTTTAATTTACAAAGAGCTCTTAAAATATTTTTCTTTTTACCTCAAACTTACTAAATGCTTCTAAGACTCATAAATAAAAATGCATGCTTTATATATTTTAAATTTAAAAATGAAAATATATTGCTATTAAATTGCACAGTCAACACACATTAAAAAAAATCCTAACATTCTTAATATGCAAAATTCATTTATAAATATAAAAAAATTTTAAACAGTTTTAAAGTTTTAAAAAAGGGGATATTTAAATAAAAGTGTAAATTATAAAATCTACAAAGAATTGATTTTTGTTAAGTTGCATCACAAATTAACTTAAATTATTGGCTTTTGATATTTTAAAAACATACATAAAAACAATTAATGCTAATATATTTTTTTTAAGTTACACAAAGCAATTCACCGGCAAGACAGCATAAACACCTTGCTTGACTTCATGATACTTTTTCCATATCTAAAAAGATAGAATAATAGATGATACATATTTTTCTATAGAATAAAACTAAAACAATTCAAGTACATACATATAAAATAATGTACATTGAACATTACGATCAATGTAAAAAGATAGTTTCATGAATCAGTATATAAAAAATTATTAAAGTTTTTTTTCTCTTTCAAATGGGGCAGCAAATTGTTAATTACCATTTCCAACCTACATTGTACATTCCCCAGATGTTTTTAGTGTGGCACCAGATTATTAATGTAAAATCTCAGTAATTCATTCATCTTTTTTATAACTGTTGAATCACTTAAATAGGAAGCATATTATTGAGATTACACACAAATTTAATTTTAGGAACTGTTCCTGTAAAACTTGAATCTATGCATTTTCAAAATATGAGTATAAACATTGAATAATATCAATAATTTCAAGTAAAATACTAAACTGAATGTATAAACAAAAATTATAGAAGAGGTATATTTTCAGCAATGAAGGGGAATATCAAATACAGCTTAAAGTGAGAGAAAGGGGCTTAAAACCAAAACTTTGGTTAAATATACTGTCCCAACAAATTACAAAATTGTGGCATGGAGAGGTATTAAAGACAGTTGATATATATATACTGAAATAATGGAACAAAATACATAAATTGCTGCATACCTAATAAAATAGTACTTTATAATCTCTGAAACGTTCCTATAAATTAAAATTTGAGTGTGAAATCTTGATGAAGTTAGAACTTCAACAATGTCAAAAATTTTACAATAATTCTAAGTTTAATTTTCCACCAGAGTAATTTACAAACATAAGGAATTATTTCATTCATCAAAGTACCTATCCATTTTGTTAATACACTTTGACATTTAAGTGGCAGGCTACTCAGGCTGTTGGTTTAAAACCTGGCAGATGAGAATAAATGTTCCTGAAAGGTCAGTTTTACAGCATTGTCAGAATTCAATTGTTTTCCTGCTAAAAAGCTGACCAAATTGCAGAAGAAATAATAAGTGAAGGTTAAGTGTAGTGAGTATGGAGGATGATGAGAAAACTCCATCCCCAATTCCTGTAGTTTTGCTACAGTCATTTGTTCAGTGAGTGGTCTAGTGTTATCATGCACTAAAATATGAGTTAATTTATTGCCCAATCTAGGCTGTTTTGGTTTACAATTTTTACATCATTTTATTCAGTTGGTAGCAGTATAGTTCTGCTGTGATTCATGAGCCAAGTTTCAATGAGATCATAATAGATCACATCTACGTTAGACTACCAAACAATTACCATCAAATTCTTTTGATGAATATTAGGCTTCAAAATGTTTTTATGGTTATTCATCCTCATCCACCTCCTGTGTTGAATGATTGCAACTGTCATAGCGGATCTTTTTCTCCTTACAAGTGACTATTTGATTAAAAAATGGACCAGATTTGCAATAAGAAGCAAGTTTCCAAATGTTTTTGTTTCTATTTTTCATGCAGTTTATGTGGAATCCATTTAGCCAATTTTTTTCACTTAACTTATGTGAGCTCTATGAGTTAATGTTACTTACTAACTAATACTAAACTTCAATGATAATTCATAGGTACTCTAATATGGGTCAAACTCAACAATGGCCTTTAGTTTGTCATTACTGACCTTTCATTCTGTGAGACCAAGTGGCTTATTTGTGAGATCAAAGTTACCCGTATGAAATTCGAAGAACAATCTGATACTGTCTGCAGCATAGTAACACTAGAGACAAATAAACTATTAATGTTTCATGCCATCTGCAATGCTGTAGTTCCATATATAAAAACTCATACTTCATAATAATGCATATTTCCAACCATTCTA
This sequence comes from Trichonephila clavata, assembly GCA_019973975.1. NCBI lineage: Eukaryota > Metazoa > Arthropoda > Arachnida > Araneae > Nephilidae > Trichonephila > Trichonephila clavata. The sequence continues at coordinate 123,651 of BMAO01033345.1, forward strand.
TTTTCAACAAAACTAATTTTTTAGAAAAGTTTTAAATGTGTTTCAGAGTTTACAATGGTTTTTTTTAACACAGAAAATGTATGATTTCTTAGGGAAAAAATTAGAAAGGCAAAATATTAAGCCAATGTTACATAAAATAAGCCGTTAACATGGATAACATTATAATCTACAAATTTCATTCTGACCAACTTGATACAAATCATTTGTAAATGCTTACACACAACCTCATTTGTTATAAATTACAAAAACTTTGTAGGTGCTTATGGTGAATTAAAGAATTTATTTCATAAGTAAACACAGAGAATGTGCACCTGCTTTAAAATAAAATAGCTTGAAAAACTTTCTAAATCAAAGATGCTACTTTGAAAAGGAAGGAATCTTAAATTTTTAGTTAAAAGTTTTATACTTACACATTCTATTTCTTCTGAAGTTTTCTCTTTAATAGCTTCTAATTTCATAATTTTATTAAGATCCTTTTAAAAAAACAAATATAAAATTAAATTAATTTAAACTTGATAGTTTATTTTAAGAATGAACAATTTTATAGGATTTTAAATAAGTACATCAGACAAACAAAAGAAAATGTAGTTAGTTTTCTTCAATATAATTCTGCATAAAATGATAAATTAATGGTTATATCAATAAAAGTTAAAATTTTAAGATGTTTTACAAATTTAGATTTTAAAATAAAAACTGATTTAGTACTATTTAGAGGTAATCAGTAAATTTTTTAAGAGTTAGTATGTATCAGACTAAAAAATTACAGTGGAAAATAAATAAAAAAAAACCCAGGCTTTAAGATGACTGATTATTGTAAAGAATGACTATGAACAAGAAAATATTTGTATATAATTATTAATATATTACATTTCTATAATTCTAGCTAATGCTGTGCAATATGTAAGAATATAGCAAGACAATATACATATAATTAAATTCTAAAAAAGAATAACTTACGGTTTGTGACTTCATTTGAGAAAATTTAGCACCTCTTTTATCCATCTGTTCTTTTGAACTAGCTTTCTTTTCATTCTTATAATAAGGATGTGATTGAATACTTTCCAAATTTTTTTCTAATGCTGCTTTGATATCTTCAGGAGATTTTCTACATACATTTAAAATAAAAATAACAAGTTTTTTATAACAAATCTATATAAATAACTAATATTTACTACAAGTTTGAGATTCATAAAGTAATACATGAATTTTGTTTTCTATCATACTTTGGAATTTTCTGTTTTGATGGAGCAGGAGATAAAGTCAAAACCAACCAACCAACTCCACATGGAATATTCCTGCTATAACTTTTTACCATCACATTTTTAAAACAAGTCACAGACTTTTCTTAGAAGTAAGGTCCTTTTTCTAAATAAATTTTTTCTTCAAAAGTGAATGAAAATGTGAGATTTGCCAAGAACAGTTATTGTGTATACTGTGTGTTGTTGCCAATAAAGTCTGATTGGCGAGATCTGTACCTGCTAAATGGAAAAGTACCCATATTTTTTAATATAAATGCACAACAGTTAACATCAAAGAATTAGTACTTTTTCGTTCTGTTATTTGACTGAAATTATAACTGAAATTCTTAAAGTTTTAATTTACAGAGTAAAATGCAAAAAGTTTCTCAAACTAAATACTTTTACATAAAGAATATAATTTGAAAAACATTTTTTTTTTTGAAGCATGTAAAATATATTTTATTTTGATCCATTAAACAATTTTTTCTACTTACTTCTGGTATATATTATTATAAATTTAACTTTAAAAAAAATGTTTTTTAACTTAGATATTTATTTAATTTTTTTAATAAATCATTTTGAATAAAGTAACTACAAGTAATTGTTCTTTTTAACGTCTTCATCAAATAATAAAATGATTTTTGCTTCTACAAAATTATTACATTTTTGAACATGTATTTAAAAGAAAAATTCATAATATTCCACCTGAAAATTTAATTTAAATTGTTTTTAATATTCTTGTTAAAACGTGATTGTACTTATGTACTGCTGCAACAATTCCAATGCTCAAGATAACTTGCAAAGATGGCATCCCTGATTTTGCATGTGTCATATGTGCTGAATTTACAACCATGTCCTTATATATAATGTCACCAATACAGTTAGGATCATAGGTAAGTACCAACATAACTTGACAAAATAAATAAATATATTAAATGCTAAATTTTTGATTCAAATTTTATAACTATCAATTTTCTGCTTTAAGAGAAATTATATTTCAAAAGCAAAATTTTTAGAATTTAAAATGGCTAGTTCCATAATAAAAATTCAAAAAGGATAATTGACAGATAAAGAAAATGTGATATGAAATAACAGTACTTATGTATTAATGTCGCCGCAGCCAAATTGGTACCATATCATAACAGCAAAAGAAAACAAGAGAAGCAGATTCTAGCCAGTTTTATTTTTAAAAAAAAACAAACAGATTTTGGTGGAAAGTGGCATTATTTACACAGTGCCAATTTGGCTGTGGTAAGGCTCATACATAAGTACAGTAAAAACTCATCACTTCATTTTTTTTAATAGATTTTGTTTCTTTTAAAAAATTTTCATACTTTCATAATATGAATCAAATTACCGATATTAGCAAGAAATAATTCAAAATATTAAAACTTGAGAATAGTTGTCAAAAAATATCATGGCTAAAGTAAGCAATATAAATTTAGTAAAAAGAAAATTTAGTTCTTTTGGAAAGATATTTGAAATTTCTCTGATATCGTTATAATAATGTGAATAGTTAACCTTAAATCTAATATTTATCACTCAGATCAATTTTAAAATAAGTCAAGTTAAAAAAAATATCTATCAAATTAAGTAAAAATGTTTTCATAGTACACTTTCTATGTTGTTTCCAGAAACCATTTATTTTCAGTTTCGCTACTAAAGAAAAATCGGTACTTACGTATTAGCGTCACCGCAGCAAAATTAACACCACACGAATACTTTTTCTTTTTGTTCGTCACATACATAAAACTCGTTAGAATCTTTTTTTTTTTTTTTTTTTGATTTGATATGACACGATTCATGCTGAGCCAAATTTGCTGCGGTGAAGCTATTACGTAAGTACCAAATTATCATAAAATTTAAAGAATCTACACACGGAAAAAAATGAAAAACAAGATATGGTTCGAACTCTTACACAAAATAAAATGTTTATTTCTTTGGTACCACATTTATGTAAATACTAATTGAATTAAATGAAATTGAGTACATGCAGACATTAACAAAATCAAAAGAAGTGCTGAAATTTCATGGTACATAGAACAAATACATCAGTCTTTAACTTACTTCTGAACATCCGCTATTTTATCTTTATACTTTTCAAAATATGGATTTTCTGATATTTCTTGGTAAGAATCTAAAGTTCTTGAGAACGATCGTAATATATTATAAGGTTTTGGTTGAGGATTGAAAAACAAAGATCTTAATGAAGAAATCCAATTCATGATGCTATGTCAAACAAGAAATTGGCTTCTTGATGAGGGATATAGAGTAGTTTAAGTTATCCCACAACTCCCATGCTAAAGCATGGAGTTTTTGTTTACAAAAAAGGTTGATTGGTTGATTGATTTGTTTCGAAGCAGCAAAGTTAGAACTTCTTCAGTTCAGTTTAAAAGAAACAGTTACTTAATGAAAAACTATAATTGTAGAGCATGGCCATGGTCGCTGAGTTAAAGATCTTGTTTGTTCGAACCGAAACTACAAAATGATAAAATTTTCCTTTATTCGAAGTTGAAATGGACGCGTCGAAAGGAATGGTGAAGTACTCATGATCATAATTACATTTCTTGGTTTCAAAGTAAACACTTCCTTCCTTTTTTTATTCCATATTTTGATTACTGTAACAGTTATTGTTAGTTTTTTTGTGGGCTATGGAGCAGCAAAGGCTATTATCCCCTTTGATTACTGTGGTCCGATAGCTGTGGTGTTGCAAGTTTAGAAAAAGATTCTATTCTCTCCTCCACAAAAATTGAATTGATTGATTGTTTATTGCCATAGTACTCAGAAGCAACATGAGGGCAATTAGAGAAGAACCTCGTAATTTTGAATAACTTTCAAGTGACGAGGATAAAACTTGAACTCACACCCCATTCTTCAAACTTCCACATCAGTGGAAAATTTGTATCTCAAAATATACGTCGGGTATCAGCCTCTCTACAAGCTGGATCTTCAGTGGCTCCAAGATTCAAACTCATGACTCGACAGAAACAAAATTATCCACGAGTTTGCTACCATGACAAATTAGCTACTTTTTTTTTTATCTGAAGCTGGATCAAAGGTACAAGAAATCGTTAGATATAGCAAGCTGTAAAACTCTAAAATGGTGTTGATTGAGAAATAAATGCTTCCTTAATTTATTGTGAACAAACATTAATAAGATTAATTAATATAAAAAAACTATATATTTTTCTAAAATGTTTAACTCTCAGTTTGAATGAAAAAAGTAAACCTCTATATGAGGGAGTGAATAATAAATTAAACAGAATGGGAAAAGTATATGTGAGCTGTACAAACTAAAACACAGTCGGACCTATATATGAAGAAGTCACTAAATCCCGAAAAAAAGTTCGTTGTATGGAAAATTCATTACATAGAGAGGTTCATCTTTCAATATACTTTATAAACTACATAAAACAAATTTTTAAGTTCATAAACACTACATATTTTAAAAAAAAGTTGATTACTCACACCTTTTTGTAAATTAATATCTGTTGAATTTATGTAATTCACCCATCAATAGAAAAGAAAGGAAGAAAAAAAAAAAGAAGAAAAAATGCGAAGAAAGCAAGAAAAAAGAATGTCGAGGAATACAAGTTGAAAGAGGATATCGAAGATGTTTCTTTTGTGAACTGGACAATGGGAGAGGGGGGGGGGGTAAAGGTTGCACTTCTTGGATGAAACGCCCCAAATTCTATTGCTCTCGACATGTTAGGCAACTTATAAAACCAGTTCAAGATTTATGACCAGCACAAAATGTGTTAAAAGAGAGAATAATTTGAGATGTCCAAGAAAAAAGTTCGTTATATTGAAAATACACTTCGCTAGAGGGAGGTTATTTTATGAAGAAAAACATGAAATGGTTCTTGGTTCCAGGAAAAAGTTCGCTTTATAGAAAAATTCACAATATAGAAGTTCGTCATATGGAGGTTCGAATGTACGTATATTTGAAATTAATATTTAAACCTTAATTTAAATCTTTTTTAAAAATTTAATTTAAACTTATTTTAAGTTGTTGATTTTTTTAAAGACCCCCTACACTAAAGTTTTTTAGAATAAATTAGGATTTGGAAGAGTATTTTTATCTCACCTCCCAATAATTAATAAAACTAAAGTATTTAAAAAATATCCAATTTCATTTACTATGACTTCCGAGAAGTAAGAAAAGAAATAAAGGAATGAAAAGGAAATTGTGAAAAGTAAATTGAGTTTTATTCCATCATCAGACTCTTATTCTAAACGAAATTAATTTAATAATTGATTTTCCACATTGTACGAATGAAGAAAGAAAAAAAAGCTGTCAAAATTTGAAGCTTTTATAAGGAATAGGTAAATATTAAAATCCTAATGTCTTTTAAAGCAACATCAAATGCGCTTCGTTCCTTGTCATAGCAAAAATAACATGCACAATGACAGAGCTCTCCTGTATCATAAATCTTTTTAATTACGCTTTCATTCTTCGCCAGCTTAATAACTAAGAGTGCTTTGAAAAACGACAAAGCTTTTAACTTCGACTTTCCGGATTGATTTTTTTATCGATCCCTATATTCTCATTATTTAGATGTTTGCTCTTTTTACTCTATTTTAAGATACATGACTTAACAGTTTTCATAAATTGATAGATTATCTGATATGTTTTATATCGGGCTTACAATAAATTGACATTGAATTTTGAGTTAAAAGAAAATTAAAAAAATATTAATGCATAAAAGAAACATAACTTGAATAAAAAAGGCATGAAAATGTTGAAAAAAGTATTTCTGAATAATATAGTTGGAGCTGAAGAATATATTTGGAGCATGTATCATTTGTGTAAATGCTTCACATTTGTCAAAAACTCTCCAAATATTTTTTCTGCTATAGGCGTTATTAAAAACTACTTAGCAGTGAAAACGAACCATTTTAATGTGTTTAGTAGGACTTTAAACTAAGAGAATAATCGAAAAAAAAGAGAAGTAATATTGATTGATTTAATAATTAATAAATTATACCGATTGAATTCTTTTAGACTCTTAAATTTAATAAAATAAGCATTATATTTCAAAACAGAGACCAAATTGATTATTAACAATCTTTCGATATTGTTTCGAAATGATTTTAGAACAGTATTTGTGTGTGTGTATGAAATGATGGCAGAAAGAATGAAGTAATTTCAAAATTTTTGTAATCAAATCCCAAGCGATTCAGTCTTGAAGTTAAATAACAATATGGAGCGAAGACAGAAGGAAGGCAATGTATATGGAGTTTTATGGAATATTCTTAAGGTGCTAGGCATAGACATCATGCAAGAAATAAGCGAAAATACGAATATGACGAAAAAAACTGTTTCAAAAATGTATGCAAAAAAGATATTGACTTGTTTATTTCCAGTAATTTTGCATCTAATGCTGGTATATGCAATTGGCAATTGGTATATTCTTATAAAAGAAAAAATGGTTGAACCTGAAGTTGTGTTAACTTTTGTTATTCTAAGCTTGTTTTCAGTTGCACTTTGGCACAATGTCAACAGAAAAAAAACTGCAATAAAGAATTTAATCAGCAAATTTCACGTAACCGACCTTTATTTCCGGAAACATTCAACCCGCATGAGTTTCATTATTAATCTATGTTTGTCATTTTCTACTATTATTGTAGCTATCTCAGCTTTTCTTTGCTCTTTTTTGATGTCTAAATATTCCTTTTCATATAGAATCTATTTTAGCTTCTTCTGGTTGTTGATTGGCGAAAGTTTACTTTGTCAGCTATTGAGAAGTTTCATTATCTTGATAAATTCTACCATTTTTCTCAACCTGCCTGCAGTAATAGCCGTCCTTTCTGGAGCAATTTATTACAAATTCAGCGATTTTCTTGCCAGTCTCGCCGTAGAGGTAGAAGAGTTAGAGTGCTCGAAGTATCCTAAATACAATAGCATCCTGAAACTAAAAGAAAACTATAATTTGCTGTATAAGAGTGGAATTGAAATCGAGAAGACATTGTCTTCCACTGCTTTTCTGCTTTTATGTTCGCAGTGGGTGAATCTCTTCGTTATTCTGGTTACTTTCGTCGTCCTAGATTTCAACAGTTTTTCCACCGTTCATATTTGGGAATGCATACCTCGTGTAATTCTAGTTCCGATGATCATTGTTGGAGTCGTTTTATGTGGAGCAAGAGTTTCTTCGCAAACTCATCGGATTCAAATCGGCATGCAGTTGATTCACAATAACTTAGAATGCGACTTTGAAACCAATTGGAAAACTATCCAACTAGTGAAAAGCATAATGGCGACCAATTTTCCGAAAATGACCGCGTTTGGCGTTTTTACTATTAAACCAGCGCTTATTATTTCGATTTTAGGTTCTGTGTTAACATATGGATTGCTGGTATTGAGCATTAAGAAAAATAATGTGTAAGGTCCCAAAATCTCCTCATGGGCCTACCTTCAATATTAAGCATGAGATTTATGTTTTAGAAGCACTCGACCTTGCCACACCTACATAAAATAACAATAATGATCAAGTAAAAATGAACTCTTTGAACTGAACAATTTATTTTTACTTATTTAAATAGCTTCATGCTATTAACGATTTTAACATTCGTTGTCTTTAAACCTAAATTCGTCCCAATGAAAAGTTTAAAGTTTAGGATATATCATTATATACCAAATGATTTTGACAAGTGAGAAACTAATTACGAAGTACAGAAATGGCTTTGCAATAGCAAATTTGAAAAGACGCATTTTTGGAACTAACGTAAATTAGCTCCTGTTCGCTTTTTAGCACGATATATGAACATCGCGTGTGGAGTTACGTTAAACCACTTGGAAAAGGCTTGTATTCGTTTTAGAAGTCTTCTGAAATATCATTTTAAAAACTGTTTGGACTTGATGATAATGGATTTTAGTTTCACACATTCACAAACTATCTTTATTGAATATTGGCAATGTGTCCCAGGAGGCCACAGTTACCTTCCTATATTTTAGACTTTCTTTGTGCCGTTCTTTATCTTCTTTTCTCATTTTCTTACACTTATGGAGTGTTAGATATGTTTCTTTTGGTACTCAAGTGTTATACTGTTGACGAATTCGTCACATAAAAAGACGTCGCAAAGTGCCACGATATGCAGCAAAACTGTTCCCATTCACGTACAAACACAATTATCTTGTTTCAGCAGGCGAAAACAGCATTTGGTGACGTCTATTGATTTGGAGATGTTTTTTTGTTTCTTTCGGCAAAATTGGTTGATTGAATAATACATTCCTTTATATATTTGCACGCACACACTGAATGTGAAAACATGTGATAAATGTAATAACATGTTTTCCTTTGAATTCAAAGCTACATTAAACTTTTGTGCTTGTAAAATCAGTTACAATTTTAGATTTGATAGCCGCGTAAATATGTCCAAGTATTAGATTTTTGAAAAAGTTTTTGCAGATGAGAAAAAAACTTGCTGTTCGGGTACTTTTAAACCAAGGGCATTGTGTTCACCTGTTACTTTTGTTAAAAAATATGCACTTTTAACAAAAAGTTTCAATAAAAAGCAAATTTCGGAAACTCTCAAGCAGATGAACTGAATGGCTGGATAATCGTGTTTGCATTTATCATGTGACTATGACGTCACATGAATTCAGCTCATCTTAATTTCAAATGTCTAAAGTCATATCAGATTTTGAAAACTAAGGCATGTGATTTCTTTAACCAGTTTCTTGATATTTACGAGTTTATATGGTCTCGGAAAAAGAAATGTACTAAAGGCGCCTATATGGCATTTTTACTTAGCACATGCAATCGTAATGATTTGACATTTATAATCATAGCCAAAAAATTTAGATTGCGTGGCAGGTGAATATTATTTTTAAGGTACTTTTCTGTTTCGGCAGCGTAAGCAATAAAGTCGTCGAAAATAATACAACCGACTCCAAAACGGAATATTCCCGATGATAACCTTTTCCCACCACGTATTCAAAACAAGTCACGGTCTTTTTTAAATCCATTACGTCTTTTCCATAATGCATAAAAAATAGATGAAAAACCAATGCGAACTAACATTTTTTTATGTATATATATTGTGTGTTGTCAATAAAGCCTGCTTAGTGAGATTTGTGTCGGAGAAACAAAAAAGTACCTACCTTATTTAAAATTTTATTAAAAAATTTGAATTTTTTATTCATTAATAAATTACATATGTTTTAATATTCGAAAATATAAATCTATTTTATTGATTATAAGAAAACTGATTGTTATGTTTTAATGCTTGCTGTTTTGAAAATAAACCAAAATAAAATTATTTTAATGGTTTATTTTCCCATTCTTTCTACCATTTCTAGGAATTGGAATTCGTTTTTTTCTGAAAAGCTTTTGAATATCTTTAATTAAAAAAAAACTGTTAGAAATTCAGCTTTAACTCGAATGAATCCAATTCTCGTACTTCTTTAATACGTTCTATACGAGGCTTGCACATTATACCGTCGACTAATTTTGTCCCATTAAAATACCTCGCCAAATGCCTGCAATATACAGCAAATAGTGGAAACTGTTCCAGGGGGCGTTCGAACACTGTAATAATACTGATGACAATTGGAGTCATTTTTTGAATCGGCGATGTCTTTTCGCTGGTTGGCGTTGAATATTACGTAAATACCGTACTTAGTATAACATGTAAATACCGCATACTTCGTATAATACGTAAGTACCATACTATTAGCTCACCTCTTCATCTATCAGTAGCGATGCGAAATTCACAATTGATTCACGTTTTTATATAGCTCTAGTTCGGCTTAAGCTAAAACAATCTCTTCACGCATGCCTATTGAACAAAAAATGGCAGTGCATTCAGCAACAAATATAAAAAAAATTATAACATATTCATTCATTAAAAGAAACTGAAAAGGCATTGAGGTAAATTTTAATTAAGTTCCAGATCTTTATAACATAAAACAGATTTTTTTAAAATGATTTATTAAACATCTAATTGAATGGTGTTTTAAACCGATTTCTTCCTGAAGTGTGTGGGACGTAATTTTATTTCAGTGGTTTCCAGAGATTCTTTATAGCCTTTCCAGCTGTGCCAGTTGACTCCATCTGCATAACTTTCATGCACTCCTCTGAGGTACAGACCGTTCGGATTGGAGTAGTGGCATGAATTGTACCACCAACCCCCTTTGTACAGAAGGGCACAGTTCTGATCTTTCTGGCTGTCGTTATCTCTGTCTTTGGTGGTGAATTTCTGGCTGATGTGATGGCCAAGTATGGAATCTCCTGGGAAGAAAAAGAATACAATTATGAGAAGTCAAATAATAATCAGATTCAATTACATTTTCCCCATTAACAGTAAGAAAAGAACTAATTGTAACTATATAACTCCACAGGATTGGCTACTCAAAGGCGAATTTCACCAACTGTTGTTTGTATCCCAAATATCCTCCCATTCGCCTCAAGCTTTCGGGTTGTTTTTGAGTGTGACATAAGCAAATTGTCAATGGAATCAGATGACTTTAACCCTTTCGGGACGAAGGACGCAAACGCGGGCGTACCGCCAGAGCCGGAGGTTTCCATCGCGAGTGTCACTCACAGGCCGGAGGGTTTTGCGTAGTTAAGCCTAATCCATAAAAATACCCAAATATAAACGCGTTGTTCAACATTATTCTGTATATTATACGAACGGTATATGCTTCAAATATTTCGTATTAAAATACTTTATTTACTCCAGTCTCTTTTTGTTAAAGTACGTTTTTAAACATTTTATCGTAAGCATTTGTAAAAGTTGACCTTGTAAAAAAAGTATGGGAAAAAAAGACAAATTTTGTCTACCCGATCTAATTATCCATAAAAAACAAGACTGAAAACCCAAATCAAATGCTTTAGCGAAAATAAATCTCTCATCTTCACTATAAACAAAAACCACATGTTCATTTCAAGAACAGTCATAAAGCACTCAATTCAGAAGCATTCCTTTCCCCTTATATTTATAAAACAAAAACCACATGTAAGTGAGTAATATTTCTCTCATTTCGTGTAGAAGATCAGATCTCCATGTATCTAAAATCTTATGGACATAGAATGCCATCTATTGCCAAAAAACTGAGCTTAAAAAACGTTCCAGATCCCTGGCGCACCGGTGAGTTGCTAGGCCTGTGAGGAAGAAATACGCTGGCGCAGATACGCGACACTCGTCTCCTGGTGGTGTTTCGTGCTGGCGTGCGGGCGTGACGTTCGTACCGAAGGGATTAATGCATACCTTTGAAAAACTTAATCCTTTTCGATAATTATTAATTTTTGTGCGGAATTTTATTTTTTGAAGCAAAATGTCGACTAGTAGAATAATAGAAAGAGAGCATTGAAATGTTTTGGATTCCTATTTAACATATGATTTAAGCAACTCTTTAAAGTTGTATAAATATTCAAAACAATATGCATATTATTATATTGTAAATAATTTCATTTTCATTTAAAATAGTGGAAAAGAATAAATAAGGGTTAGTACATTATAAGCACCAGTTTAATATGAAATCGGACCACTTTTCGTTTTCAAAATTGCCAATACCTGACTAGTGATTGATTCGACAAGAAATCGATAGGTAGTGTGACGTATTTAGTGCCAGGCACTCACGAACAAGTCTTGAAATCCCTGCGCGTCGTATGGTGATACCGTGGCAGAACGAATTGGGATATACAGGTGGTGTCACAAATGCTCGATTGGATTCGTTTGAGGTAAATTCAAGAGCCAAGACATGATTTGAAATACGCCAGAAGATTCTTAGAAATACGTTCTGATGAAATTATCTTGTTAATAAACGCCATCATGCACCTGGAACACAGTTATCATGAATAGATACATCTGGTCTTCAATGATGTTCATATAGAGCACATAGTGGTGTAACGTACACATCCTCAACCCTCGCATCGCGGGGGGAGGAGGCAGGATTCTAGGGAGCCTAAGCCCTGACTGACGCCAAGTATGAACCCTTTGTAAAATCCTGCTTCAGGCCTAAAATCTGACTTTTCAGAAGGGTTCTAATATTCTCCGTGAAGCCACTGATCGCAGACAATAGGAATTTTTCCGCCTATGCCCCATGATTTTGTCTCTAAGTGCATTGTTCTAGTTAGGTGATAGTACTAATGTGACAGTTCTTCCGTGTGTATTAAATTTTCCTCTTACCTGCATCTCCGGAATATTCTTTGATATGTAGAGTATAATTCGTGCTTTCATCGTTTATCCAAAAGGTGTCGTAAAGAGCATATCGCCTCTCTCCGTCCACGGATTGGAGATCGAACCGAATGGAGTACAGGCGCTGGTTGGTCAAGGCAAAGATATTGTCATTTCCTGAAATACATAGACGGTTATTTTGTTTTCAAAAATTGATTTCATCTAAGGTTTCTTAAAAAAAAAGCGTGTGTGTTTCCAAAACATGATAATATACAGTTTGTAGCTTTGCTAACAAATTTAAATCATCAGTTTTTAAAGACAAGTTAGATTTAATTTATATTACATTTAAGTATGGTTTGAGCTATAGCTGCTCTATCTGTCCAAAAACATCCAGACACCTAGTGGTGCGGACTCGGAGAGTCCTGATACATAGGATGATGTTACTCCTTTGTCCACAATGACAGAGGAGTATTTTATAAACAAAGTGTTGAAGGTATAGTGTTTTTATTTCATTTTATTGTGTTTCTATACTTGATAAAAATAAATTAGTTTTAATAACAATAATAACTCATCACAGAATAAAATTTTTTTTAAATATTTTACCAAGCCAAAAATCTTTCTCTACATCGCCGAAACCATTTTTGTAGCTGTTCCAATCTTTAAAGAAATAATCTTGTGGTCTATTGAAATTTCCTCTTCTTTGGATCACCTGTAGATAGAAAAAAAAAACCCCCCACAAAACTTTGAATATTTTTGCAAAATACAGAAATGTAAAGAATTCTTGCAATTATTGTGTAAATTAGGAGAAAAGATTCTTTTATAGAAGCTAGTCAAACTAAAAGCTAAAAGTAAAGAAATTTTTGAATTCGACATTCGAAAATATAATGGAATGTTAAATTTACAAAGAACGAATTCCTTTACATTGTATTAAGTGTATATACGAGGGCAATTTGGAAAGTAACTCCCGAATCGCTGTAAAAAACAAACTAAGAAAAAGGTTGAAAATTATTTACGTATCAAAGGTACAACTCTCCTCTATTTTTCAACATAGTTTCCCCTATTATTCAAACCCTTGACGCACAGTTTTACCAATTTACTAATTCCTTCTGTATAAAAAGCGGCCACCTGGGAGTTAATCCAATGTGTTACAGCGTTTTTAAGTTCCGCTTCGACTGCGAAATGCTGTCCCCCAAGCCATTTCTTCATTTCAGTGATTAGATGGTAATCGGATATTAGCAGTCGGCAGCGACTACAGGCAACGTTTCATTTCGTGGTTTCTCATGGATGTTTGTTCTTTTGTCCTTGAAAAAGCGTATCCATTGATGCACTACACCTTCCGTCATAATGTGTGGCCCGTATACGGTACACAATTCCTGATGGATATCCGCTGCAGACAGTTTTTTTGGCCCAAAGAAATCTTATTACTCCTTGCCCTTCACATTTCACGGGATTTTCTATGGTGGCACACATTTTGTCACGTTATAACTGGCAAACTCTTGGCTTTACGACACTCTCATTCACTGATTGGAAGCTTACTGAATCAGAGATTGCTCGTGTATTCGATTGAGGGTGCTCCGAACCGCACTTAGAGCGCCACTTCCAAACTGCAGTTAGTTTCAGAATTGCCCTCGCATATACATAATGTCTGGGGTGAAAGAGGGGGTCATATCAGCTCTGTGTGGAGGGGGAAATGATTAATTATCATTTTCTTACTGTCCACCCTCCTTCGTCTGTCTCCATGTCACAGAAAACATCAATGGGCTTGTCATCTATCACTCTGCTCCTAGGCCAAATGGTGTAAACGCCACTTTCGTTTTGACCACTTTGTAACACTTCTTCACAATCCACTAGTTTGAGCGTTTTGTCTGGACCTTTAAACATAACAAAAGCAGAATTTCACATTTTATCAAAAAAAGAAAAATCGCATTTCAAATTATAAACACATGTAGAGATTTTAGAGGAAGAATTTTCTTGCAAAAGTGTAAAATATCTGCCACAAGCTGATATGCTTTAAATTTGTCGATGCTTAATGTCTTCATGTTGGCGTGGTGTAGAAGCTTAGAGATCATCTTGGTCACTCGATTCTGAAATTCACAATTATGATGTCCATCTACAATAGTCCCTATGTAGTTTCAAACGCGACTTTAATAAAAATTTAAAATCGAATTTTTTCAGGTTGATACTGGGTTCTAGTGCGTTATTCATTTATTTTCCTTAGCAATCAAGCATTCAATTCGCACCCTGTTTTGATCATTCTGAATGTTCTGAAAAATGGAGTATTCAAAATAAATAACTGAAATTCCAAATTAATTTTTGTTTGAATATGTACCTAAAGGATTAGGTACATATGTTTAGGTATGGATGTTTGGATGGTATATGTTAGGTATGGATGCTTTTATCCATTGATACGAAAATCCACTCCATAGAGTAAATCATATATATATAAATGGATGAAGTCGCTTCACTCCAACACCTTTCAACCGATCACTATGAAAATTAGGATGCATATACTATATACAGGGACGTCTTAAGGCATGGGCCAACTGGGCCCCGGCCCAGGGCTTCACCCTCGATGGGGGCCTCGTTTCGTTCTTGCCTCTGTCTTAATAAGATCATGATCCCGATAATTTTAATGGTCAAATATTATTATCGTACATATTCTCCCAAAATCAGGGAATTTCAAACTGCATGTCAGCTGGCAAAAATGGTAAGACTGTGTTATTATGTGATTGATGACCGTTGTCCATGTCTAGGCCTAGGCCTAACACCATAAATAATCATTTCTCATTTAGTCGAAATGCAGCCATCGGTTGAGCCATGCACATTAATTTGTTTCAAATTACCATTTGAACGAGTATTTGTGACAAAGCGTGTTATATATACTCTCTATTTTTAAAGATCTCAGGTATGGCCTACTTTTGCAGAGGCCCAGGGTCTCAAAAATTCTTAAGATTTCTCTGGGCCCAGGGCCTCAAGGAGTCTTAAGACGTCCCTGTATATATATATATATATATATTATTTGTGGAGAAGGTTTTTGTGCAATTTTCTTTGTTGCAGTTCCCCACCAGGTGGCGCTACAGCATATCAACTGCTGCACCTTTCAATCAATCACCAAGTTGCCAACATGGTTGCCAAAAATGATGCCAACTTGGCTCTACCGCCATCATTTCGCTATGTTTCTATTGAATCACCATTATAATGTAAGGAACCGCGTTGTGCTTGCGAATATAATTTTAACATAAAATAAATACAAGTGAAAGTAATATTAACGCATTACACATCCAGATATAAATTATTAATATTATTTTAAGCGTTCATTACACAAAATTTGTAACAATGTGTTACTTTTGCTGAGCAGAGATTAGCTTAGGAAGGTGTTTTTTCAAAAATCGGCCCACAAGAGAGTTACGGGGCGTTATAAATAAAAAAATTTTTTTTTATCAGCTATTAGATCTACAGGCATAAAATTTTACAAGTTTAATATAGTTTTAGTATAGTTTTTTTTGTTCATTTGAGATATGCAAAAGGCTTTTTTTAGTTTAATTTGCAATTCACGTAAAATAAACTCATTAAACACTTCTTTATCCTTCAATCTGTATTGTTTAAATTTTCAATTCATCCGTGCGAAGAACGGGTTACCACTTCAATCTTTAAATTTTTCTCCTATAAAAATTTTGATTTACCGTCTACAACTCAAAGTAGTTTTTCTTACATGGGTCTCTTATCAATGTTAATTCGCATTTTTTTTTATATTAAAAAAAGCAAATTCTGTGTCAATAATGTAAATTTTTATTCTAATTTACTTATATTCGTACAAATTGCTTTTCACGTGGACTCTTTATTTTTTTGTCATTTGATTGCTGCATGACCTAACTGTTTGAGATATTTTTACTACCATTTCATTGTGCTTCGCCTTCATAATGCTACAGACATTTAGTCTACAGCAGTGCTTTTCAAATTTTTTATACTTGGACCCAATTTTCAATCATAATTTTCATCTCGCCCCCATTCCGTTTTTATTGAATTCAATGTACTGAATTCAATAATAATATGCTTTGACGTAAAGCTACAATGCGATTTTAGCTATAAACTGTAAAAATTATCAAGACCAAGTGATAAATTTTGTATATAATTTCCTGACATGCCCATAGGGTCACTGGTAATTAATAAACTTGTTCTTAACTTTGTACTGTTAAATTAATTGGGAAACACTTTGTTCAGTACTAATACATTTGTAAGTGTATTACATGAGTGTAAATGTGTATTTAATTTTTTATTATGTCAGAATGTGTTTTGTTTTGCTTCCTTTCAGTAAATAAATATTCTTTTCTAAATAATCTTTTGTTTTCGAGTTTACGGTATCCTCACCCCCCTCTGTAGGGTTATCACGCCCCCTAGGGAGACGCGCCCTACAGTTTGAGAAACACAGGTCTATAGTGATTTTATACGTGGAGTGAGGGAGAGAATAGATTTGTGGAGCTATTAGAGCGACATGGTATAATGAACCTGGTCTGGGTATTTGAACCAGATACACACATGAAACAACAACTACAAACATTCATCTTTCAGAGTATACTTCTATAGAATGAGTAATATGTGTACAGTAGAACATAGTTTATCCGAATCAATTGGGACCGGACACCGTTCGGATGCGCGATTGTTCGGATAATCAAAAACCGAATGCGATCCATGCAGTATGTGATACTGGACGCTATACAAATATTGAAGATCATCCTATGCGGGAAACGGGCTTGAGGAAAAAGCAAAATAGGTGCAAAATGTCGCAATTTTAACCTTGGTTGTGGAAAATCATCACTTATTTTTCGCTGTACCAATGTACACCTTCGTTTTTTCACTGAAAGGTCTCTGATTCTCTTCAGCAGCAGTAGTTCAGTAGGACAGCACTCTGATTACTGTTCGTACCACCCCATAGCTGTCTCTAACGCAAAAGCGCGTCAGCATTTGCTACTTTCGTTGTTGTTGTCCTCGTCTTCATCCGTTTCATCGTCGACAGGGTCGGATTCTTCTTGCACGGAAGTAACAATCTCGTCATCATTTAGCATTTGAAATCCACAGTCTTCTGCATCGTATACCATCCAGGTTTCTACATCAACAAAACTCAACAAAAGAGCACGTATACACCCCCTCACTTGGAAAAAAACTGACCTAATATTCCACGTAGATTTTTACCAAATCACACAACTGAAATTCCCCAAATATCTCTCACTTTAGGTTTTCCCGTCACTTTTGGCCTCACAGGAAAGAACTGTTGAGCATTGCACTGTTCGAAAACGTATCCGGACATTGGTTAGGATATTTGACGCTCCGGATAATAAACGTTCGGATAAATGACGTTCTATTGTATCTCAACTACTTTCCCTTGTTGAAATATATTCATAAAAATCTGGAAATGTACTTACATGTGGGGAGGTTAATTTTTGCCTTGGTGATCATGTCTACCGCTACATCCAAGAAGGAGATGGATCTCTCACTGTGATCACAACCAAAAGTTACTTTTCCGAACACTTGCAAGATTATCAAGGATATCAAAGGGAACGAATTATGTGAATTATTCCTAGATGAATAACATTGTTTTAGAACAGCATCAAGAAACGATTTGGGGCTTATATATTGCGTGATAATGAAAATGCAACAACAGGAATGAGAATGGTAAAAAGAAGTAAATTGCAGAACAGACACATAGTTCAATTGTAATGTTTGGCTATTCCTACTTCCTTGTAATCCCCCTTGTCTACTCCCGGACCCGTCTAGAAGTGTGGAAGCAACTAATTGATCAGACGACATGATTCACTAAAATCGTTTATTTATCACAAGAATTAACACAGACACAATAATGATCGAATTAAGATAATTTAGATCAATGATTAGAGCGCGAAGATGAAACCCGTTAGCCTGGGGATAATATTTACGGACATTCAACTAATTTTTACTATAAACTATACAAGCTCGTTACTCAGACGCGCCCTAGCAATTTAGTTTCTAACTTCTATTTAAATAATACACACAATACCTGAACTCTTGTCAATCAGGAGTCCTACAGATGAGGCCTTGAACACTAATAGCTGTCTTGATCAGCTCACATCCAAGTGATCCTCCCTTTGCATATGTTCAATTCTCACTTTAATAATCTTAGATTCACACTTCAATAACTCACGAGCGCTCAAAGCGCTATTCACACTTCAATAACTCACTCAAAAAGCGCGAATACAGAATTTATATAATACACTTAATTTGCATAATCACGTTTTCTTATCTTCGGTGAAAGTTTGTTGAAAGAAATGTTACCCTCAAAGTGTCCCCAAGGTATTAGTGAAAGCCGCGTACAGACAATGAGTTATGGAATAGATGTTATTCCAACGGTTATATTAGTCCACGATAACCAGGTTAGTCTATCTTTCACAAATTTTTAATTGATTGTCCATTAACATCGCACTCTGAGGCAACAGGAAGGTTAGTGGCAGCGACGTCTTAAGACTCTTTGAGGTCCTGGGCCCTGAGAAGTATTAAGAATTGTTGATGCCCTTGGCCCCTATCCAAAAGTAGACCTTACCTGAGATCTTTAAGAGTAGATAGTATACAGCAAATGTAGTCAAATATTGGTTCAAATGGTAATTTGAAACAAATAAATGTGCACGACTCATAGTCTCAAAAACCTAGGCACAAACTGACTCGGCCAATAGCCACATTTCGATTAAATGAGTTGAATGATTGTTTATGTTATTTGACCTAGGCCTAGACTTGAACAAAGGTCATAACGCAATAATATAGTCTTACCACGTTTGCCAGTTGACACACAATTTGAAATTCCCTGTTTTTCGGAGAATATACACGGGAATAATATTTGATCATTAAAATTATCCGGATCATTATCTTACTAAGACAGAGTTGAAAACGAGGCACTGGGCTTGGGTCCAGTTAGCCCCTGATTTAAGACGTCCCTGGTTATTGGTGATAGATCTCGTAATTTGGAAGCTTCGTCAAGTAACGTGGACAAACCTCCGAACTGGCATTCCACTGTCTAAATTTCAATACCGTGTCTGCGTGAGGATTTTGAATCTCTACAGATTTAAAGTGCATTAACCTATATACAAGGCAAGCCTTTAGTGGCACTGGGATTCGAAATCATAACTGAATCAACGCTAGCCTCGTGTATGCGACCATGATCTTACTAAGACAGAGTTGAAAACGAAACGAGGCACTGAGCCCGGGGGTCCAGTTAGCCCATAATTTAAGACGTCCCTAGTTATTGGTGATGGATCTCATAATTTGGAAGCTTGGTCAAGTAAACGTGGACAAATACCCGAACTAGCACTCCACTGTCTATATTTCAATACCGAACCGACTATGGTGAAGTTAATTATTAAATGAGAATGTTACCCATTCTAAGGATACCAGTGTCGTCATGGGAAAGTCAGTGCACACAGAACAACGGAACGCGGACAAATGTTGCCTCGCAGTTCGCTTCTTCAAACTATTTCAACATGTGCAAGGCGGATTGAAAGTTCTCATAACGATGAAGATCATTATCTACAGTGTGCACTCCCGGCTTTTGTTAAGAAAACTTCCATAGATGCAGCAATAACGATTCTTCCGTTTGAAAAGGTTTTGGGATTGACGTACATGCACGACAGAATGGCACTGTGATACTTTCTCTAATGAATCACGCTTCTGTTTTAGCAATGATAATTGTTGCATATCAGCTTAGTATCGATGGGGTAATTGGTCCAATTCAACTGCAAATCCAATTGGCTACGTGAAAATGTGGCATAGCATGCCTCATTTTCATTATAGCTGCATTATAGTCAATAGGCATGCATCATAGTCCATCACCATTGGTCCGTATGCATGATATTTATGATAGCCCAAGTCTTCAAACTTTTTTGACTCACGGAACCCCTAGAACTATAAGGTGTTTTTGTAGAACCTTATTCTCCCCCCCTCCACACACACTTAGAAGAATGTATCTTAAAATAATATTACACGTTATAGGTACTTCATGTAAAGATAATTAAAATACACTGTTTTGCATTTTATATTAAAAAAATAATATAATTTACTCATTAATGATATTAATCTGGTATCCAGATGTCACAGACCCATTCATTATACTTAGTAACTGGGATGTATGCTAACCTTCTTTTACACAAACTGTCTAAGTCCATGTTTATTGAAATTATCTGCAGCTGAATTTCATATTCTACGTTTAATTTGATTTTATACAATACTTTGTTTTTGTAGTCAATCGTATTGAGAAATATTTTTCACTTAAAGCCTTGTTCTGGATGACATTAAAATATTTATATCACCGTGAGAAATCTTGTATAATTTGTATTCATTTGAATCCTAAAATTAAGGAGCTGTCTTTGCTGAAACTTAGGTTTTAGCGACGAATGAATAAATATGACGATTATTTGTTCCCTCTTCTTCATAGTGTTTTTTCCCCACAAATGAAAAAGGTACACACTCTATAATAACAAAATAATAATAATAATAGATAACCGGTGCACCGACAAGGAGTTTCCCGATTGCAATGAAATTTCGTATGCAAAGACAATTGCACCGAACATGCAAATGATTAAAATTTGGTGTCCAATAAATAAATAGCGGCAGCTACAGACAATAGGACTGCAGATTCAGCAGGTGTCTATAAGAAGCGATTCTCAATCTGATGGTCAAAATTTCTGTTGCATTGGGATTTACGATGCCTTTCAACGACTAACAAGTGCCTCGCCGTAGGATACGAGCTCATTAAGAGCAACTGTCAGAGTTTGAAAGAGGTTACATCATTGGATTGAAAGAGGCAGGTTGGGCAAATCGGAGAATCGCTCGTCATATGGATCGAAGCGATGCGGCCATTAAAAGATGTTGGCAAGAATAGGTGGACAGTGGCAGATTTCAACGTCATGATGGTAGCGATCAACCTAGAGCCACAGCAGACCGGAAGGCAGATAGATTGTCAGATCAGCTGTCACAGCGCCTGATTTATCGCTGTCAACCCCCAGACGTGCGACCCGTTCATGAATGTCCACCATGACCATTCACAGACGGCTGATAGAATGAAATTTACGCTCGTACCAACCAAAATGTACGCCCCCTCCCACTCATGCCAGCACATTGTCAAGCCAGATTACCGTAGTGCTTGGCTCGATCAGGTTGGAATCATGCTGACTGGGGACGTATAGTGTTTAGCGACGAATCCCGCTTTCAACAGGGTCCTAACGATCATCGAAGATGTGTCTGGAGATGCCCAGGGCAGCGTGCCGATCTTGTTTTCACTATTGCATCCCACACAGGCCCTCAACCAAGAGTTATGGTCTATGGTGCCATTTCTTTGGACAGCAGTAAAAAAAAACTAAGCGACTACCATAAGCGTACTTCGTAAGCGACTACCATACTGCCCACATGTCCAACTCCATTGGTCATCCCCCGGTCCCTCGGTCACAATGGGGCCTCTTCTCTTTCTCGACTCGGCTTTAATAAGAACATTATCCAAATAATTTCAACGGTCAAATGTTTTATTTCCAATTATATACTACAAAAAACTGGGAATTTCGGATGATATATCAACTGGCTACTTGTTATAACGTGGTCCTGGTACAATCCTAGGCCTACCACTACACATCATTACTCCTTTAGTCAAAAGTCGGCAATCGATCGAGCCGGTTTGCACGCTTATATATCATGCACATTTATTTGTTCCGGGTTATTGTTTGTACAAGTATTTGACAATGTTGCTACTGTCTACTTTTAAGGGTCATATGTGAGGCCTAGGCCGACTTTTCAGTAGGTGCCCAGGGCCTCAAGAAGTCATAAGACGTCCCTGTTTAACAGGTCTTTAGTACAAATTTAAAAAAAAACAACCTTCATTCGAAAAATTAAGAGCACAATAAAGAGCTCATTTATCAATAATCATCAATCCTGGTTAATTGTATTATAGAACAGTAATTTTATTTTGAGTAAAATCCTATAAGCAAAATTAAAAGTCTTTCACTTTCTTCAAAAATACAAACCCTTTAAAACAATATTAAATTTTGAAATTATTTTTCTCCTAATCTCCATACCAGGGAACAGTACTGCCCAATCTTCTTATCGCCACGGACTGGTCAATGCTTGATAATTTTACTGCAGCCAGCTAAAGGGTGTGTGTGTGGGGGGATTTTGATTGTTTATATTTTAAATAGTTTTGATTTAATAATTTTAATTTAACTGTATTTAAAGATGCTTTCAGAATAAAATGCAGTTACACCAAAAAAATGAATGTAAAGTGATTTAATGCATCCGACTACCCTAAAATCGTGAATCTTTTCAAAAATTGAGAATTTTTTTATGATTTTATTTTATAGGCAATCTTATTAGCTTTATAAAAATACCAACTTTAACGCGCATGTTCGCGTTGTTACATTTTCATTGTCACGCGGAGTATAAAGAAAGATCTTATGGGTAGTTATGAAAACAAAAACTTACACATTTTTTTATTTTCGTTATATATATAGGATTATCATTAATCGAAAAAAACTCAAGGGCCTTGAGAAAGAGGGGGGGGGGTTCCGGACCCCTAGGACACCCCCCTTGTGTGCTGATATCCACATATATATATAATATAAATAAAATAAGCTGTTAATTACAAGTACTTAATTAAATATATATATATATATATATATGTGGTGCCGGTGCTATTTCCAAGCCAATTCCACAACTCTCCCGCGCATGAATAGTTGCGCTCTCGATGTTTTGGGAGCCTGACAGTGGTTAGACGCTCGAGAGTAGAACGCCATGTTGTACAAAATGACGAAAGACGAATCTAGCAACGAACTATTAACAATTGTTTGAAGACGAGTTGGAGCATTGAGAAAACGATTTACCCTTTCCCTGAAATGAGGAACTGACCTGTAAATATTTTGTAAATAGTTATGAACAATTAAACAAAATAATTAAGGACGTATTATTTTATTGTCGACAAGCCATCACTGACCAGCCCACCACATATATACGTTATATATATCAGTGGGGGTCCGGACCTCCCCTCAAGGTCCTTGAGTTTTTTTCGATTGATCATAATCCTATATATATATATATAACGTAACATTTAATTATTTGTTATTAACAGTTTATTTTATTAATTAATTATAATTATTAATTAAATGAATTATTTTTACTGTTTTTTTGTTTATAAAATAGACAAAATCAGAAGAATCAATTGGTATTGTCTTGAGGTATGATACGAGTTGGGGAACTTTCGACCATGGACCCCCTTGAAAAATTTTTGTGTGTGCTACTGATATATATGTTTACATGTATTCTCTCTCTCTCTTTAAAATTCATAGTATAATTAAAGGACAAACAAAATAATGATGCATTCGATTTTTAGAGAAACTGCGGAAAATATTGTTTTATTGTCGACAAGCCATCACTGACCAGCCCACCACATATATACGTTATATATATCAGGGGGGGTCCGGACCTCCCCTCAAGGTCCTTGAGTTTTTTTCGATTGATGATAATCATATATATATATATATATATATATATATATATATATATATATAACGTAACATTTAATTATTTGTTATTAACAGTTTATTTTATTAATTAATTATAATTATTAATTAAATGAATTATTTTTACTGTTTTTTTGTTTATAAAATAGACAAAATCAGAAGAATCAATTGGTATTGTCTTGAGGTATGATACGAGTTGGGGAACTTTCGACCATGGACCCCCTTGAAAAATTTTTGTGTGTGCTACTGATATATATGTTTACATGTATTCTCTCTCTTTAAAATTCATAGTATAATTAAAGGACAAACAAAATAATGATGCATTCGATTTTTAGAGAAACTGCGGAAAATATTGAAAGCAGCCCCCCCCCACATGCTTTCAATAGAACCCGCGACCTATGGCTCCGTAGTCACGTAACATAACCACTAGTCCAGGGGTGGCGAACCTTTAGAGATCAACGTGCCATTTTTTTAAAAGAAATTTTTAGTGAGACTAGATAGTGATTTTAGTGTATAGACTTGCCGTCAAATAATTTTGACTTGCGATTATTGGGAAAATAATAAAACTAAATACGAACAACCAAAAATTACATTTTGCACTGTATAGTAGTAAGTGTTTTAGTTTTATACATGTAATTCAAATTATATAAAGTAACATTAGTGCGAGTTCTGTTGTTGCTGATTTGATGATAAATATCATAATATGTTTGTAAGACGTTACTTTTAGTAGAATGCATGTTGAATTGGAATCATCTGCCAAACGGTTTCTAAGCTAGTCTTTAATGTTACTCATCTCCAAGAATAATGACTCGCAGGCATAAATAAAAGAAAATGTGGTTAAAATATCATGAACCAGCTCCTTCAAACAGTTAAACGTGCCTGGAATCCGTTTTACAGACGATGTTCTACATGCAACTGTTTCAGAACATAAAATACACATCGCTTTGTTGCCTTTACTAATCATGCCACATTCCTCGGTCCATTAAGTTTGAAATTCTCTGTTACACCAACTATCTTGCGCTTATTCCTTTTTTAGTTGATAAATTAAAAATGTTAAATAAAGGTTAGAAATAGTAAATATAACTTAAAATGCAGTAGTGTCAACGAAATTTAATATGATATGCGTAGACAATCTTCGCATCATTAGCCATTGCAGTCCACGACATAACTAAGGCAAAACAATAACAAACGATCGCCGCACCGCGAACAATCACTCGCGTTTGATCGTAATACTTCATTGTGAACTTTATTTTAAACTAAAATGCAAACCGTTTGGATTGGCGGAGTGCCCAAAAATATTGTGTCACTTGCCATTGGTTCGCCATCCTTGCTCTAGACAAAAGGGATCACCTCTGTCAGGAGGTTGTTACTGGCTTATGTAGATACTCTCTCTTTCTCTGTTACAGTACTTCCCCCACCAGGGAGTTGGTGGATAGCGAACGAACGATATATTTGTTATAGTGAGCGTGTGAGTTGTTGCTGTTAATTAATGGTGAGTTTGATGACTTTGATTGCTCTTGTTGCAGGTAGATGGTGCCACGACAGATTAGAAGGTTGTGTGTTCATATCACGTCCGGGTCACCAATGTAGTGGTGCCTATCCGGAGGATAGAATCCTCGACCTATGGCTCCGAAGCCACGTAACATAACCACTAGACAAAAGTGATCACCTTTGTCCGGAGGCTGTTACTGGCTTATGTAGATACTGCAACAAGCAATACACAAATACACTCTTTATAATACATTATGATAGCAAAATCATTAATACTTGCGATGATTTCTTATGTCGACTTGATTCATTCATAAGATTCTGAACCATTGAAGATTTCTTTTTATGATTTCTTTTGAAATTGAAATTTTACTTATTCCGTAAGTTATTTTTGATATTGGATTTTTCAAAAACGGCAATTTTTTATTAATTCAAAATATCCTTTTTTATGATAAATATCTTTAAATGTCTTTATTTCCAATCAATAATAAACAGACAGTGTACTCGATACTAAAATATAAACACGATCAAAACTAATTCACAAAAATAACATAAAGTACTTAAGGTATAAGTATCATCATATAAGAATTTTACAGATGCATAAAAATAAAATACATTAGTACAAAGAAGACGAGAGCTTTCGAAACTATTCTAACAAATCAATTTGTAAATATGCAACGACAGTTAGAAGATTCTTAAAAAATTAATATCAAAACATTTTTTGTCAAAATTTTATGAAATGAAATGTTAAGATCACGTAAAGTAAATTATTTCACTATTAATAGTAATTGTTCTTTCACAAAAATTACATTTTCGGATTTCTTAAGTAATTTAATCTTGAATCTTAGTTATTAAATTTTTTTTAAATAATAAAGGCAATTTACATGATGAATCGCGGAATGCTCGTTTCGTTTTTCCTGGATACTAATTAATTTTATTATATAGCAATAAAAAAATAGATTTTTTTCACAAAAGGGCAGTAGGTTGAAGCAGCTTCGCCACAGACTTAACTGTAAGGACGAATTGGTAATACAAATACTATCTACACACGAAATTTGATAAGAGTATTTGTCTAAAAGGCATCTATTTCGGTCATGAAATTAATAGGAAATTTATTCTTATATATAGAGATAGAATAGTTTCCAAAACTTCCTGCATACAGCAAAGAAATACTAAAGTAGGATGCCTGTCTGTATAAGATAAATTACGATCCATAAATGGATGCTGTAAATATAAGATTAAAAATCTTAGCCAATAACAATCCTGGGCAAAAGCCAATTCTAAAATGGAGTTAGCTGAATGACATTAAGAATTGATTTTAAAAATTTCATAGTTGTGAAGTATAAAAAGAGCTATATATAGTAATTGTTAACGAGGTCGACAACTATGCTGCTATCCTATCTTAAGACTTTGAATCACAGCATATTTAATTTTTCTGTGCAAGGTTTTGAAAATAATAATATTAGACACTAAAATTTTTTTTTTTTTTTTGCAATTTAAAAAATGTCTCAATAGAAGAAAACATTGCAAATTTTTTCATTTATCTAATTTTAAAATTAAGTCTATTGTTGTTGAAAGTAAGTGGGAATCGTAATAGAGACAATATTGAAAAATGATTACCTGACCAATTTATTGGTAGCTGAGTCAAATTTTCGGCTTCATATCTGATAGAATAATTATTCCTATTGTAACTATTGAAGCATAATGTCTGAGTGGTTGTGCATCGCGCTTCCACACCACAGGTCCGAGTTTCAAATCTCGGGCTGGGCAAGGTCAACTCAGCCTTTCATCCCCTCAGTAGGTCGATAAATGCGTATCAAGTTTGCTTGGGAACTTAACACTGACGGTTTTCGCGTCAGACTGACAACCTGATCGGAACATCTGCTCATGCACCTCAGGGCCCAAGGTCACGTATACTTATATGGGCACAATAGGCCTTGGACCTCATGGGCTGTTGCGCCACTGAGTTAAGTTATTCTGACTTTACATAAGAATTCGAGAATGTATAAACGATTTAAAAAAGTGCTGTCGGCGTAATTTGGCACCTTCTTTTTCGTCGCCAAGGATTTACGATGAAATTCGGAGACATTCTGAGAATTTTATTTATTAAGTAATGGTTACTAAACTATTAAAAAGGTTTCGGTATTTACATATTATGTGATCACCAATTCATCAAATGAAAAAAAAAAAAAAAAAAAAAAAACGCAGCCAAATTCTACGACATGCAGTCAATAATGGAACACTGCTCCTATATGTATGTACAGACACAATAATCTTGCTAGCTCATATGATGACAGCATTTGGCGACGTTTTTTTGTTCTGGCGATGTTTTTCGATTTGGGGAAGTTGTGATCGGCCTTATAATATGTAAATACCAATATTTCATTTGGCCAAAAATAGTCATATTAAAGCACACAGTTACATGATTTATCTATATTACTATTCAAATTTCCTTTTAAATAAACAGTTTTGGTACAAGTTTCTAAAAATTTTACTTTTATTGTGTTAACTGATTGATTTATTAATTAAATCCTGTATTCCATAAATGAACTACTTAATCTCATTTTTTTATAAACGAGATTAAGAAACGGTAAATTATTTCATGACAAACTTTACTGCTTTATGAAGTAATTATATTTTCAATTATTATGTGTGTCCCAATGCGTGAAGTTGATTAGTTTGGTAGCGACGTGTTCCTTTCTGTGACACAGCTTATCCGACAATACTCTTTAATGCAAGTGAGTCGGGAAATATGCATATCATAAAAAATAAATCATGCGATGGTCTATGCAATAACATAGGATGTCTATTCAAGCATTGAGTTGCATTACCAATTCACAGAAATTGGAGCATTGGGATCTTCTGGAATGCCAAAAGATGGTGACTTTATATCGGGTTGATGCAAAATTATCCGGCGTTTATATCAACGCATTTTTCATCAGTGAAAAATAGCATTTTGTTTATTATTTTTATATAAAAATAATCTTCTCCAATGTCTTAGAAAAATGCGCGTCGAAAACCATAGTCATATTCGCCATATTATGCTTTACCACTTCGAGAAAGGATGGAAAGCAGCACTGGACTGTCAGTGAATGTCAGTGCAGGGAGTGGTTTGCCCGTTTCAAAGCAGGTGATACCAGCTTGGAGGATAAGCCATGAAGAGGTTGGCCATCGGATTTCAACAATCAGGCTCGGGATCGACGATTGGTTGACTTGGTGGCCGATGTCAAAGCGGGGATCGCCTCTAAGAATCGTGCTTTCTTCGCTCGTGGAATCGACCGTCTGCCAAGCAAATAGGAAGCAGTAATTTAACTAGACGGTGACTACGCTCCCGAATAATCGTTTAAACATGTTTTTTGTCAAATATTGTTATTGGTTTTGTTAAATAAAATTTGTTGAAAAAACGCCGGATAATTATGCATCAACCCAATAGTTTATATTATGACTGTGGGGTTTCAATCAAAAGCTGAGTTTTTCGGAAATTCTTAGGTCGTATCTTCATTTCAGTTGTATCCAAAGATTCGTTGTGGTCCTTAAAAGAGTACCAGTGGACTCCTTTGGAATGCCTCTCGTGAATTCCTCTTAAATATAACCCATTCAGATTGGAGGAATGGCATGAACTATACCACCAGGCTCCCTTGTACGTAACGGCGCACTGTCCTTCATAACTGTCGTTGTCCCGGTCTTTGGTTGAAAATTTTTTATTGTTATGAGATCCTGTCATGGAATCACCTAAGGGAAAAAAAACTTGTTATAATAGAAAAGTCAAAGACATGGTAAAGTTCTGTTAGGATTGCAAATGTATTATTTATTCCGACATGCGGTAAAAATTATTAAAACACGCAAAAACTAACTATATGCCGGCACCAGTCTTGGTTTCCCCAATCCTATTATGCAGTAAAATTGATGTTGCTGGAATTGATCCTGATGGTACTTAAATGAAATTGAACCTGAAAATCCTTACGTGATAAGAGGCGACAGTTAAAAACGTAAGGTTGTGACGGATCTACCCCTGACTATACTTATACCTTGGGGATTCTTCTGGAGAAAAATATTTTATCTCAACCAACTTTCGCCGAGTAAGAAAGCGTGATTATGTAAATGAAGTATATTATATAAATTTTATTTTCGCGACTTTGAGGGCTGGCAAGTTGGAGTTAGCAAAGAGTAGCAAGTGAGTTGGCTAGTTAGTTGTTAGTTGAAGATTGAAGGATCGCGGAATTATTAAGAGATTTTGGAGTTAGTCCACGAAAAGGATTACGGAGAGTGGATCCAACGACAATTATTTAATCCAGATAAAGAGTGGATCCAACGACAGTGATTTAATCCAGATAAAGAGTGGATCCAACGACAGTGATTTAATCCAGATAAAGATCTTCTGCAAGATTCAAGTGTAGGATCCGCTTCATAGAAGTACACGTATCCTGAGCCTTGATTAATTAGAAGTTAGCTTGTTAGTGTGCGATGTAGTTTATATTGAGCGTATTTAAACTATCGTAAAATCAGTTGAGGGTCCGTAGTAGTATCCCCGTGTTACTGAATATCACCTCCGTGCTCTACTATTTGATTATTTACCTTAATTAGATTGTTATTGTGTCTGATTGATATTTTGGTAAAAATAAATTAATTAAATTGAAATCATGTCTGCTGTTTATTCAGTTTCTCCCACACACCTAGCCGGGTCTGCGGGTTGACAAGGGGTTTCAGATGTAAGCATGAACCGACAGGTATTGCAAGGTAACAGTTCAGGTATTGTTTTCGTTATTTTACCATGTCTCAAAAGAATGTGGTTTGTTTCCGTTACCCGTTACATAGCTTTTACCACGGCGTTTCTTTTTTTAACTGGGTGGCATGATAACTCTAATAGGGGACCGCGAGCATATAGAAAAGTCTAAATCAAAAGATTATTTTTAAAAAATTACTAATTTACTGAAAGTAAACAAAATACATTATGACATAATAAAGAATAAAATACACATTTGCACTGATATAATATACTTATAAATGAATCAATATGCAACGTATTTGATAACTTATTTAACAAAACTAAGTTCAGAACAAGTTTAATATTTACCAATGATCCTATGGTCTAGCCATATATAAAATTATATACAGAAATCAACACTTATCTTGATAATTATTTAGGTTTATGAATAATCCCTTCACTGCCGATTAAAAGTAACGCAATTCGCTCCCAATGCCATCGGACACACTGTCAAGGTCCTTTTATTGCATTTCTTAGCCTTTGGAATAATTTTATGGATAGAAGTACACAGAAAAGATTGTACTTTGGCAAGACGTATATATACGTCCGGGGAAAATAATGCTTTGGCTGAGGGAGACATTTATATACGTCGGTGGCATTTGAGAAGTTTAAGTCGTATATTACCTCTAGCATTAAAGTATAGTATAATTGAACTCATTACATTGTTATTGTATGGAGAAGGGGGGGCGATGAAAATTATAGTTGAATATTGGGTGGCAAATATTGAAAGTTTGAGAAGCACTATTCTAGCAATATATTAACTAAAACCAAACCAAACGTTATTTACAAAAAATACCTATACACTTTCTTTCCTAACTCTCTATTGGGAGGAAAATGCTTTGAAAAGAAAGTCAATTAGTTCAAAGGTATTTCTGTATCTGCCTTCATTTAGTTTTCATTTCATCGGTATGAAAAAATGCACCACAGTAATAATTTTACTTTATTTGAGTGCTTGCCCTTGTACTTGCTATTGCTTATGGCGTTTAATCTGCGGGTATCTGTAAAGCAGTCCTCAATCCCATATCGTGACAGTCTTTGATGCTGGAGACAACGTTTGGTGGAATTTCACGGTCTGCGGAGAGGCATGACAGCTATTGGTTTCTGCGAGGGGATCCGGAGGCGTGGCTTAAAGTGGCTTCTTGACTCGAAGTTCATGGAAGACTTTTGACCTGGTTGAGAGCTGCTCTCTGATTGGTAGATGTTGGGTGAGGATAAGGATTCAGATTGGCTGCCCCTTGTACTTGTTAGCAGCGGCGTATACAGACTACTTTCATGGGGTTATATTTTAAAAAATACGTAGACGAAGCGCAAAAAAATAGGAAAGCTTAATACTAAAAATTTAAAAAAAACTTCTTTGTATATGGGGGGTTCGAGCCCCTCCCTCTTATGTACTTCACTGCCTGTTAGTTTTAAGAGTTTTTGTTGTTGTTATGTATGCTTATTATTTCTCTCTCACACATTGGGTTTTCCAGGACCATTTTTGTTACATCTAAAGTTTTGAACCTATGAAGGTTCTGAATTCTGTTAAGTTTCTAGATTTGGATCCTATAGGGTCTATGTTTAGTGTATAGGTCCCCTGAGAGTCTTAAATCATGTAACTTAACTTATAGTTCGATGTTAAGGTTTCGGTTTGCACAGTTTTGTTTGTTTGTTTTTACTAGCAGCCTCCTTTTCGACTCAGGCTGAAGTTTATCCAGCGAATCTGTTATAAAGCTCTAAGTCCCATGGGTAAACTTCATTTTCATGGGTAAGTCAAAGCTAACGTTTGATACTGTTATAAGCCGATTAGAAAAAAAACATTTGATTGAGAATGAAGGATATGTGTGATAAGTATAAGACTGCCTAGATAGCTTTTAAAGAAATTTGAATTGAAAAGAGGATTATTCTTACTAATTGCTATCTAGTCAACCAAGACACACACCTATGACTTGTGGAACATACTGTAATGTTTAAGGAATGGAAAAATGTTCAGCAAGTATATCTTGAATTTTATCTCCATTCTACTGTAAAACTATGATGGTACTTCATTTTATTCTTCTTTTTAGTTTTATTTCTAAATAACTTTTCTTCCAATACGATTTGAAGTCAAGGCTATTACTGATTAGTCTATTGCTTGATATTGTGTTCACCATAATATATTTTGTATAAAAGCGTAGCATTATGAAAACAATTAAATATTTTTAATGTAAATTAATTCATTATTATGGACATATATACTTAAAAACTGGATAATTTGAAAGAACCATTGCTTGTTCTTGAACTGAAACAGTTAAATATTTAATCTTCTCTATAAACTGAACAATATTTCGATAGTTTAGCTATAAATATTTTGCTAGGCAACTTAAAAAAAGTAAGTATAATACTGTACCTGCGTCGCCAGAGTAGTCCTTAATGTGCAAGGTGTAGTCGTTGTTCTCGTC
The DNA here is from genome assembly GCA_019973975.1 of Trichonephila clavata. Lineage (NCBI taxonomy): Eukaryota > Metazoa > Arthropoda > Arachnida > Araneae > Nephilidae > Trichonephila > Trichonephila clavata. The sequence goes on from BMAO01033345.1 coordinate 156,202, forward strand.
GTCAATCCAAAACGTGTCATAGATGGCGTACCGTTTCTCACCACCCACAGCCATGAGGTCGAATCGAATCGAATACAGACGCTGATTCGTCAAAGCGAATATATTATCATTACCTGAAAACCAAACAATGAATAAAATATTCAAATTAATTAAATTTAAAAAATAATAAATTTATTTAAAAGAGGTTTAATGAATAGAAGAATAGGATAAACTGTATTCTTAAGATAGATGATCGTGTAATTTATTTAATTTTTACACGGGCGTCTTGATGTATTAAATAATCGTATTCCCTTTTTTGGGAGGGGGTAAAACAATGGAAAGAATGAATTTTGGAAAAATCTAATTGAAAGATTTTTCCAAAATTCATTCTTTCCTAGGCCTAGGCCTGTACGGAGACGACGATTATCACAAGTAGCCAGTTGACATATTGTCCGAAATTCCCAGTTTTTTCGCAGAATACAACCGGAAATAACATTTGATCTTTGAAATTATTCGAATTATGATCTTCGAGAACGAGACAAGGCCACCATTGTGGCCGAGGCCCTGGGTCCAGGCCCAGTTGGCCCATGCCTTAAGACGTCTCTGGTTGTAACTGGGCAAAGTGCCCCTGGGGGATTATGTCGGGCGTGGGGTTAAGAAACCTACCCCATAAAAGATTTCTTGTTCCGAAATCTGCACTAGGAAGATACTCTGTGCCCTTCTCGTGGACAAACTGTGAAAAGAATTAAGAACTTGGTTTTTAGTACATGCAGTATAGAAAGGAAGCTTGTTTGGATCTTGAAACTAATAATTTGAAGGGTTTGGCTACCAGTAGAGTTTGAATGCCTTGGTTTATGATGGGCTGTAACACCACAGGTGTTGTTTTCAATTCTGTTTTATCAGTTATGGTGGCAACAAATATTTAATTTGCAGACACACACAATGAAGTTCTAATTTGAAGGTAAGAAAATAATTATTATATAATGTTCCTTTATACAATAAGTTTATGAGAAAATAAGGTCCAAAATAGGCAAGGTTCATTAGAGGGCACGAAGAAAGTAAGCCTTATGATTACCAGATATCCAAAAGTCATAAATCCTGAATTTAACTTAAGGATGGATTGTCCCTTAAAGTTCTTGGATACAAGCGTTGCATCTAAGGCCCAAGAAACATGTATGAAAGGAAACAAAAATTGTTTACTTAGACTATCTTCGACAAATGTATATTCATAAATCTTTTACAATAACAATTAGGTCATTTGGAAATCCAAATATAAGGTGGTCTCGAATTCATGGTACAAACTTTAAGAGTATATACAGGACGTTGTAATAATCATTTTTTGTATAGGAATGTATGGCTGCAAGTGACGAAGTGAGGTGCAAACAGGGGAAATAAAAGAAAAGAGAAATGAGGTTATCGGTTGGTTGCGTTGCCGTTTGGGGGCAATAGATATCTAGCCGCCGTTCAACATGATGCATCTCACTTGGGGAAAGCGTCATTCACAATTGTGCTGACGTCTATGATAAGAGACTTGACGTATGCTGAAAATGCAACCATGCATTACATGTACGACCGTGCAAATGGAAACGTCGGAGCTGCGCTACTAATATATCACGCGCAGTTTCCTGATCAACGAATGAACCTTTCAGCGGTTACATCGTAAAAATCGTGAAACAAGTTCGTTCCACGTCACCAGACATGAAGTTGGTCTCTGAAGAATTGTACGCAGTCTAAGCATGGAAGAAAGTATCGTGAACGTTGCAGCTGATAGACCAAAGTACAAGAACTGTTGCTCATCACGTTGGTGTGTCATCAGACCGTTTGTAAAGTAATAAGCAAAAATCCCTTACACCTCTTCCATTTTTAGTGAGTACAAGCTTTGAATCTTGCAGACTATCTTCTGCCACCAACTGCCAGTGGGTTGGACAACAATGTGCACTGCAGCTGGACTTCATACTTCATGTCGAACAGTTAAGAACAGTTATTGCAAACATTTCACTTGTCAACGACGCTTTCAATAAACTCTTTGTCTTTCCTTTTGTCTCTTATTTTTTGTGTTTGTGCCTCACCTTGTCACTTGCGCCCATACATTCCTTTAGAATGAATGATTGTTACAATCTCCTGTACCTACCCTTAAAGTTTGGACCCTGAATTCTGGACCACCCTGTACATCCAGTTGTACTGACTTGGCCCATGATATTGCGATAACAGGAATTTTTGGCCAGTAATGTGTAAATACACAACATATAAAAATACCCAGTGTTTCTGGTAGTACATAATTTCAAGCAACAGTCGAAAGGAGGTTAGAAGTAGTAGGAGTTGCTTCAGCTTAATGCAGATTAGTGGAAGCGAAATGCTACTTGTGTTTCTTGCCTTATTCATTACAAAAATATTTTAAATTTATTGGGACAGGAGAGATGAAAAGGAATTTTTGCTGTAAACTAAAGTGGTATTGAATTGAGTATTGACAATCTAAAGGTTCCAACATAACCTGGTCCATACGAGATAGACCACACCTTTGCAACATGTGAAGTCGAGTACCATTGTGGGTGTTTTGCCAATGAGAGCCTTTGGGCTGTAATTCAATTTTCGATTAAACAATCATTGCCAAATTCCTATCTAGTTACTTTTGTACTTTTTGAACAGTTGGAAGTTAGGATGGTGAGAGGGAGGATCACTAGATACTGGGGTGAGTGAGTGAGTGAATATTAACGTCGCACTGTTCAGCTACACAAGGGCTTTTGGCGACGGACCTCGTAATTTTGAACCCTGGTCAAGTGACGAGGGTTACACATGAGTCGGTACCCCATCTCCTAACTACTACACCATACCATTTCAGTTCTCGCCAGATTTAACGTGTATCGCACCCCTACACGGCGGGTCTTCAGCGGTTCTAGGCTCAAATTCACGACACACAGACCACGAGTCCGTTACCTTGGCCACTAGGCTAACGCAGCCACCACTAGTTACTGGAAAAGCAATTGATGTGGGAAGAATACATTCTGTGGTAGTTAGACAATAAAAGTATTCACCTAGCCAGAAATCTTTTTCAATATCACCAAATCCAATTTTGTAGTCGTTCCAATCCTTGAAGAAATAATCGTTAGGTCTGCCGTAGGTTCCTCTCCTCTGTATCACCTAGAAAAAAAGTGTTGCAAAGTGCTCTCAAAACTTTAATGAATAGCTTTTTACGAAAAATAAAAATGTTATCTCTTGATATTAAGAGTTTGAAATAAATTACTTTTGTGAATTTCATACCATTTAGGGAGCAAAGAGGTTTTTTCTTGTTAACTATGTGTGTGTGTGTGTGCATCGTAGTTTTCACAAAGAGATTTTTATATTAGTTCCATTTATTATTATTAATTTTTAAAAAACCGAGTTTTTCTTACATGTAATTAATATATTTCCATTTCGAACATCATTTCTTAAGATATATATCATCATGAGCTGATTTTAAAAAGGTAAAGTTAATTTTTATTTGGATGTAAACTCACTGTGAATCACTTCCCTCTCCCTAAACTATATACTTTTCTTTCATAATACAATATTTTATGTATATTTTTCCTTAACAAATTTTTTTTCATTTGGCAAGAATGTGTAACGGCTATTATTCGGGTTCTTTTTCTAATGCTCTTGGGAAAAATAGGCTTTAACTGTGATTTTAATTTAAAAACCACTTTCCGTGGAGATGACTTAATTTTATGCAAATGTAACTAATATTTAAGTGCCTGTTGTTGAGTATGTGAGTTTAAAGTTTAATCGTTGATCACTAAACGTGAAATCCAAGTATTAGAAAAGGTGAACAGCGACTGGGTGGTCGCGGGTCTTGAGATTAATAGTCGATGTAGAATCCACCAGGAATTGTGGAAGTAATCTACCTTGGAGTTGATCGAACTATCAGGCTTCTAGAAGGATCCTAACAAGAAACTTCAACTCCAGATAAGTGAATTTCAAAAATCTTGCATATACGTTTGGGGGTTAGCATTTCAGATTGCTCCCAGGGTTAAGTTATAAAATTGTATATTTCGTAAAGTGCTCAAGATAGAATAAAAAAAGCTATCATTAAGATCCTGTCTGCTTCTTTGAACCCTCTTACATCCGCGACCAATGCCCCAATGTGTGTTAAGCCCCAATGACAGATATAAGCATTGGAATAGCAATTGTCAACTAAAGGCCACAACAAAACTAGAAAACTGAATTATTGTTAGATAGATTAGACAGCACTGAATTCGTCACTATCAATCCTCTGGCGTGCGATTCACATTCAAGTTATTTGCAGGATCTTCTTTGACAAACGTGTGAGATAATGAAATGTACATTCATTCCAACTCTTATTTCAAATATGAATCCCACACCTTTCCCCCATTAGGTCGAATTACAGTACTATAGCCCTAAATAATCTTAGAGTTGCACTGAGGACCAAAAGTCTTCAGCTTAACTGTGTCCTAACGACCTCCACAGCCGGACCTGGAGCCATCAAGAGCAGAGTTAAGATTTTGGCTTTAATATCGAACGACCCACAAACCTATTATAAGACGTTGTGGCAGTCTCCACCAAAGGACCGATTGGAACTAATGACTTCCCAATGGTCACATGTGGTTTTGCGTGGTAATGTAGCCAAGATAGCTCAATATCAACGCTTAAGTTCTAGGGAAAATCAACCTTTAACCTTCCTTTAATAGAGAAGTGACCGGGGCAGTTGTCACACCAAGCTCCAGCTTCAAAGTACACCGCACGAGGGGTGACAATGGCCAATGACCGAATAGTAATTCCGGTTATGTCCAAACAGAAATGATTCTGCATCACGTGTCTCTTTTGAAGGCGTAACTTATTCTATCTTAAAAGATACACAAAAGAAAGAAACCCAGATGCTCCAACATTCTCCAAGAGACTCCCAGACTTTCCCTCGGCCCGGTTTTCAAATTAGCTTGCACACTCCCACACCTACAATGACTTCTCAAGACTCTAGATAATGGGTATCACAATGCATCTTACGCAGCCTTCACATCCATAGTTCGGCCTTAACAGCTCCTCATTAACGTTATGGTATGGAATGGCATTTCTTTCGATCGCTGGATCTTTTTCTTAGGCAATCGTGATATTCCTAAAGAACCGTTATTCACAGAAGTTCTGCTATTCGTCATGTTGTCATTTACCCTATATCTCTTTGGACTCAATTTTTAACAGGATAAAGTCCGGCTGTACGCGATACGCCATGAATAAAAGAAGGAACCTTCTTCAAGCTCGTTGAATACTTTCTTAGCCAGCCAGATCAACTGATCTCACCCCTTCATGAAGCTTTGAGTTCTGATGAGAAGGATCGTCCAATTATTTAGAAGTGGGGTAATCCATTCAAGTTTTAGAAAATCTTGCAGGACGCTATCTAGGAATGTTTTCAGTCCGTGGAGACCTCCTCTTCCTTGAGTCGAAATTGGGAATGACAGGAATAAAAGCACAATATAACTGGATGCATGGGAATTCTTAATCAATTCAGTACACAAAGGCTCTTTTATCTAAATATTAAAATTTTTTATAAGGGTTTGTGACGGATCTATACGCGACCTTAAATACTAATCCTCTTGGGGAAACTTTGGGGCCAGCATTCACGTTGATTCACAGCCTCTCAAGAAGAAACCTTGATATTTAAATTAGTTTGACTATACAAAATCTATAGGTTTTGTAGATGTAAGATAGAAGGAGCAGGAGAGCTGTTGCGGTAATTCGTAGGAGAGAACATTTCATTGAGTATTTCATAAACACAGCGCGAATTAAGGAAGGAGTTGCTAAGATAATAAGTTAGTGGATTAAGGATCTAAGATAGATTGAATCAGATTTAGTTAAATAGATCACTTACGCTTGTTTACTTAGTCTCGTTCACTTAGACGTGATTATTTAAAGTGGTTCCCTTAGACTTGTTTACTTAGAGTTGTTCGCGTAGAATAGATTGCTCTCTTTATATATCACTCCTAGGGTCTCCTTTTGTAGTTTCACTTGTGATTGATTATGTATGTTTGAATAGTGATAAAATAATACTTATTATGGAAGTCTCTGGAAATGCGTTGTCCCCCCCCCACACACCCTTAGTTAGGCAAGACGCTGAAGGAGTGGTGCCAAATAGGCCGCGCTCACAGGTTGAGATCTTCGCTCAATCCCGCTTAGAGGTGTGGGAGGAAGTGAAGGATGACTAACCATGTTATTGAACCAGACTATTTATTGAACACACCAATTATCACAGACAGAATTTTAATAATTCAAACTAGAAGATATGTTCCTAATCTGAGCAATAGCAGAATAAACAACGAGAAGCGCGAATTATGAGAATACTTCTTAAATATCTATCCTCTTCTATTAGGATCAAGCGACTGCTCTAAATATCTGAGTTATAATTTAACTATGGTAACCAATCGTCGCTTTAATACCTTCAACTCTCTAATCTCTGAGACGCGATATAAAATATAATAATACCTGATCGGTAGCAATCTCTCCTCCTAGTCAAATTCTCAATATGACGAGCTTGAAAACCTAGACTATTTATATCCAACCTAATTTACATAATCACGGTTGCTTCTTCAGAGGGTTCGTTGCGAATAGATTCGAATTGATAGACCAAAGATTTCCCAAGAGGATTAAAAGAATGACGCGGATAGATCCGTCACAAATTCTTTCTGTAAAAAAAAATCTTCGAATTTGATCATATCTGCTAAAATTAGATTAAGATAACCTTATTTATTTTCAATGAAAATTCTTTTGGGACGAAACCCTTTGAGTGTGCAAATATAAACAAAGTAGATAATAAAGCGAATGATTCTTACTGTCCACCCTCCTCCGTCTGTGTCCATGTCACAGAACACATCTATGGGCTTGTTTTCGATCACTCTGCTCTTCGGCCAAATGGTGTAAACGCCACTCTTTTTCTTTCCATCCCTACGTAAAAATTCACCACAATCTGTCGGCTTCGATGTGATTGCTGAGCCTTCAATCACAATAATATTAAGATAAGATTATTCTTTATAAATAAATCTTTGAGCTTAAAATACTGACTATAAGAATAAACAATACAATAGTATGATAATAAAAAATAGTTTAAAATGAATATACATATTTGTTTATAAAAGTACAAGAAACCACTATCTTGAAATTCTATTCGTTAACGTTCATTGGACAAGCGATCTTCAACTTATATAGTTTGGGTTTGGAAAAAAGTTAGTTACGAGAAATTTAAGTGATGAGTATCGCGAATTTTAATGAAAACACAAGGAGGACGCTTTGCTTGAAACTAAATCGCATCAATAATTGAGAAGTTTTACGTCAAAATCTATTTTATGTGCAGAAATTTCATTATTCTACACTATGGGATAAATTAAGGATGGTCAAATGATAAATACAATCACGGGCTCTCCACTGAATTAAAAACTGTGACATCAGACTTGCATTTGTTATTCTGCTTGAAAAATTTGGATAAATTTCAAGTTTGGTTTTTTGGTAAAAATGTCCAAATATTTTGAGATTCTTCAAAAAGTTTTTCGAGATTAAGAAAAAATACTTTAATTAAATATGTGCTTTTAGTAGCTTAACGTACACCTCCGCAATCCCTGCATCACGGAAGAGGAGGGGCAAGATTCTAGGGGTCCTCTAGCTCAGCGGTTCCCAACCGCTGTTCCGCGGCACACCAGTGTGCCGTCTGAAGCACCGTGGTGTGCCGCCGGGTCTGGGTGTCACGGCGCTGTGCAGCGCTATAACTCCTCCCGTCACTCCCCCCGTCGGAGTCATAGGTGGTCACGGCGCTGTGCAGTGCTATAACTCCTCCCCCTGCCTCCCTCCCCATGAGACGCAGGCAGACGCCTCACACAGTGTCAGAGAGACAACGGCTGCTGTGAGGAGAGAGACACTGATACTGCAGTGATGGACAAGTTTTTGAAAAGGAAAGAACTGCACTCTGAACAAAATCTGGAGCCAGATGAGAGCCCGAGTATGAGTGGGGGTCAAAAGAAAGTAAAGATGGTTAAATTCTCTGGCGCAAGGCAATATAGCGAAAGCTATATTTCAGTTGGATTTACTTTCACTGGAGATGAACACAAACCAACTCCACTGTTCGTGGTGTGTGGTGAAAAGCTAGCTAACAGTGCTATGGTCCCAAGCAAACTTAAACGCCATCTCCAAATGAAACACCCTTTGCTTCAAAACAAGAATGTGGACTATTTTGTTCGCTTGCGTGACAACATGGAGAAACAGGCAACTTTTATGAGAAAAACAACAAAGGTAAATGAAAGAGCTCTTAAAGCTAGCTATCAAGTTGCTGAACTTATAGCCAAGACAAAAAAGTCGCACACTGTGGCAGAGACATTAATACTTCCTGCCTGCAAAGCTATTGTAGAGGAGATGCTCGGACCTGAAGCAGCAAAGGAAATAGCCAAAGTCCCTCTCTCAAACAACACAATTTCCAGACGTATTAATGACATGTCTGCAGACATCGAAAGTGTGGTTTTGGAAAAGATCCGTATCAGTGAGAAATTTGCATTGCAACTTGACGAGTCTACTGATATCAGTGGACATGCTCAACTCTTAGCTAATGTGCGTTTTGTTGATGGTGATGCAATTAGAGAAAACTTCTTTTTTTGCAAGGTATTGCCAGAAAAAACCACAGGAGAAGAAATTTTTCGGGTCACATCAGAATACCTTGAACAAGGAGGACTTAAGTGGGAAAACTGCACAAGTGTCTGCACCGATGGAGCTGCAGCCATGGTCGGGCACACCAAAGGCTTTGTAAGCAGAGTGAAGGAAAGAAATCCAGATGTGATTATTACGCATTCTTTTTTACACCGCGAGGCCCTCGTAGCCAAGACTTTACCATCAGCCTTAGTTCATGTGTTGGATGATGTTGTGCGCATGGTAAACATTGTAAAGTCACGACCCATGAAAAGTCGCATATTTGCAGCTTTGTGTGAGGAGATGGGAGCAAAGCATAAAACCTTGCTGTTTCATACGGAGGTCCAGTGGTTGTCGCGTGGCAAGGTCTTGGTTCGTGTGTATGAGCTGCGGGAGGAACTTAAAGTGTTTCTGACAAATGAGGGGTCAGATTACGCAAAGCAGCTTGCAAGTGATGAGTGGTGTGCAAGGCTGGCATACCTGGCAGATATATTTCATCATCTGAATGAATTGAACACCCGAATGCAAGGCCGAAATGAAAACCTGCTTACAAGTACAGATAAAATAAATGGATTCCGTTCAAAGGTGCAACTCTGGCATCAACACGTGGAAAGTGGCAATCTTGAAATGTTCACACTCACCATGCAATGGCAAGGTGTTCACACTGCTGCACTGTGTGAGATAATAGTTAAGCATTTAAAAACTCTTGAGGAGAAGTTGTCATTTTATTTCTCTTCAGTCTCCACTGAATGCCTTGACTGGGTTAGGGACCCTTATAGCTCAGCATCAGTTGTTGGAAAGGAAATGACTTTACAGGAGCAGGAGGAACTAATTGAAATGAGACAAAATCGTGGTTGCAAGCTAAGATTTGCTGATCTACCTTTGGACAGTTTTTGGTTGGATACTGCCAAGGAGTTCCCCCTTCTGGCAAACAAAGCTATTTTGACATTGCTCCCTTTTTCCACTACATATCTGTGTGAGATTAGCTTTTCAAGCATGATTGCTATGAAAACCAAATACAGAGAGAGACTGAGAACTGTTGACGAAGAGCTACGTGTGTGTGTCTTTCTTCGATTCCAGCCAGAATATCAGCTTTGTGTTCAGCCAAACAGGCCCAGGTTTCGCACTGAAAGTATTTTATAATTTTTCACTATTCTGTTTACTTAATATTTCATAATAAAGTAATTATAAAATACTTTCTTTGTGCTTATTTGATTCCTATTCAAGAGAATTACTTTATTATAGTCAGTATAGGCACAGAGTTAATTTTTTAACATTTTCTAATGGTGGTGTGCCTCGTGATTTTCCCCCCCCGCGACAAGTGTGCCTTGACCAAAAAAGGTTGGGAAACGCTGCTCTAGCCTGACAGACACCAGGTAGGTACCCTTTGTAAGATCCAGCTTGGGACCCAAAACCTTACTTTGCAAGGGTCCTTTACATTTTCCGTTACGCTACTGTGTGCTCTTAAATCAAGTGCATTTTATTTACATTGATGAATTCTCGTCTCGCGCTTTCGCAACTTGTAAAATATACTTTTAATTTAATTATTTCTATTGTTTTGTTGCAGCTGTGTGCAAAGGACTTTGTCTCACGTGAAAACACGAGAAAAGTTTTTATCCAGTTCACAATAAAGCTGCTACTTGTCCTACGGATTTGGCTTGCTATTTATTTATATTTGGTTTTTTCTTCTCTGTACTTATTCTATGAACTACTTATTCGAATTTCTCCAATGAATTTACTGAACTAACCGGACTCTCATCATAGCTCTCGGCCCGTGTAAAATTGAGGTAAGCTTGGCTATTTTTTTTAATTAATTGAAGTTAAGCTTAAGAATAATAATTGATACGCCTTAATATTGTTTACAGATGTATAATTTTTAAAAGAGTCGGCAAAAAGCAAAAGTTGGCAACAGCGAGGTAAATGAACGAATTGGATGGAAACACGTGATCGTATTTATAATGTGACTGTAAGGTCACATAAATTTAGGAACAAATCAACGAGAAGCACCAGTTTCTAGCTATCATGTGACTGTTACGTCGTATGAGTTCAGCCCATTGTGAAATCAAGACTTGAAGGCCCGATACGATCTCTGGTCACGAATTTTTTAATCTTTTTAATTACTGGGCTGCTCATGATTCTGCGAACTATGCTTGAAGCCAGATATCTCTCAAGAATTCCTTCTTAAACTAACATGTGGTAATTTTCCTTAAAGTTTCATTTAAAGTTTAATTGGCACCTCCTTACAATGGAAACGTATTGTGCGAATTACTTCTAAGTTATGAAAGAATGTGACAGACAGATAAAGTGTGGAAACAGGTGTGTGTAAGTTAATTAGTTGAAAAGTCAGCAGTGCGATTTTGACTTTGAAAATTAGATTGTCATATGACTATGCATGTAGTATGACTATATATTGATTTTTTTCTTACGTTTACCAACATAAACCTTTAAATTGTATTAAAAGTATTCTTATTGCTCAAGCCTTTTGATTTAAAGAAAATAGGATTTGAATTTAAAAACAAAATCATATTTACCTTTTTACGCTCCCCAACACCCCCTCTCCTATTTGGGATCGATTCCCAGAAAACCCATTTTAAGCGGATCTCTACTGAAGAAAAGAAACAGGCTTGTTCAATTTCATGCCTGTGGATCTTATGATCTAGAGACCTCAATACTGGCGACAGACCACATAGTTTTTGAACCACCGTCAAGTGACGAAGGTGACAGCTCAGTTGGTACCCCATTCCCTAAACTTCCACACTATGCCAAAATGAGGACATTGAAACTCAACAATACTTGTATCAACCTATATACAAGTATTGGGTTTTGAGGTATCAGGACTCAAATGTACGACTCGACAGGAACAATGTCAGCCACAAGTTCGTGACCATGACCACCTTATTCCCTTGATACAGCAGAGGAAAATAAATATAAATTCAGGAAATACTTACACTCGGGAAAATGTACTTTTGCTTTTTCAATCATTTCCGTCGCTGCATCCAAGTAAAATATGGATTTGTCTCCAAGGTTACAGCCAGAGGTGACATTTTTCAGGGCTTTTGAAATGGCAAGCAATGTGAAGCAAAGTAGAAACGAAACTTTAATCCTGGAAATTTCAAATATTTATGATTACGTTATTGTTAAATTTTCATTTGTCTCTTACATGCAATACAGTGTATATTAACTTTTACGATGTTGGGTTTTCGCTGTTAGTTGAGTTTTTTTCACTTCCTCCTAGGCGTGCCTTTTTTAAAAAGCGCGTATTAGAGAAGTGACCCCCCCCCCCCAATGAAGTGGCTGAGATATTCCCAGTAACAGAAGACAATTTTATCCACTTTCACTTATCCTTTTCCACTCTCTGAATTTTAATAGAAAATGGGATTCTCATTATCTCTATCATCTCTTATACCATAAAAAATATCAGAAAGATCACTTTCGGAATCATTTGAAATGTCACTCGCCTTCAGCTTTCCAAAGCCTGAAACTGATACCACTTCACACCTTGAAATGAAGTACTTGCCAAATTCAAAAAGAACTTGCAATTGCATTAGAAGTGTGGCGGTGGTATCTATATAAGCCAGTAACAGCCACCGGATATAGTGATCATTTTGGTCCAGCGGTAAGTTACATACTTCCAGAACAGAAGGTGCCGAGTTCTGTCCTCCTTCAGATCATTTAAAATCATTGGGAAGGGGATTCAAAAGAAAGGAAATTAGGTTTCATATGAACGGATGCCGAGAAACGTTGAATGCCGATTTTGCACGTGTGATGTAAAATGCTACTTTCCAGGCATAAATGATAGGATTTTTGCTTCGTATAGTCATTGGCGGTGAAAAACCGATCCACTGTGATCAGGGACGTCTTAAGACTATTTGAGGCTTTAGGACCAGATACATCTTAAGATCTTTTGAGGCCCTGGGCCTTTATTTAAAAGTAGGCTCTATCTGTGTCCTTTAAAGTAGACAGTATAAAGCATGCATCGTCAAATACTCGTACAAATAGTAATTTAAAACAAATAAATGAGCATGGCTTACAATCTCACAAACCAGCTCGACCGATGTCAGTATTTTGACTAAATGATTTGACTGATCACTTATGGTATTAGACCTAGGCTTAGGCATGCACAACGGTCATCACATATAACGGTCATGCCTTTTTTGCCAGTTGACATGCAGTTTGAAATTTCCTGTTATTCGGAGAATATGTACCGGAGTAATATTCGAACATTAAAGTTATTCAGATCCGGAATAATTTTAGGATGTGTCAGAATGAAACGGGGCCCCCATCGAGGATGAGGCTCTGAGGCCAGGCCAAGTTGGCTTACGCCTTAAGGCGTCCCTGACTACGATTACCCATAGAAGAAATCAGGGGGTCCACTTGTAGTCATGCTTCTCCATTGACAGTCAAGCCGAATATTCAGGGGGGGGGGGGAATTCGTATTGTGTATTTGGTGGGTTCAGCTTGATGTCATGAATTTTGAGTTGCTCAAGTCGAGTGAAACTACTACTAGGGTTATCTACCGAACACAATTTATGAAAATGAGCCAAATCTTCAAGGAAAAGCGTGCTCACTACTACTCCAAACACAGCAAAATTATTCTTGCACATGATAATGCTCGTCCACATGTTGTGGCGTTGGTCAAAACCTATTTGGAAACTCTCAATTGGGAAGTCCTACCCAACCCATCCCTTCCTATTATCACTTAATGGGCTCCATTCATGGCGGTCACATGATAAAGACAAACACGTGTTCTCCACTGAATTCAAAACAGACATCAAATTAATTCCACTTGTTGTTATATTTGTAAGACTTGGGTAAAATTTAAAATTTTATAATTTGGGTAAAAATGTTCAAATATGCCCAACCAATTGGCACACGAAGAAAGGGCAGGCCAAATCTTAGATGGATTGATGGCATAGAAAAAGATCTCCTAGTTTCGAAAACTAAGAATTGGAGAACAGTAGAAAGGCTTCTTGAGAAGGCAGAGGCCCACCCTGGGCTGTCGAGCCACTGAGAGAGGAAGGAAAAATGTTCGAATAAATTTCTTTAAAATTTAATAAATTTCTTCAAAAAATTTTAAAAATTAAAAAAAAAAGTTCTTTTTTTATACATACACTTTTAAATAAAATGCATTTGGTCTACCTATAGGCATTATTGTCGTTGTAAAATTTGTATTTTTTAAGAGAAAATTTCTGAAAAGATCAAACGTTGGCAACAATGAAGCGCATGAACTGATTAGATGGAAACATGTGATTGCTTGTATCGTGTGTCTGTGACGTCACATGAGTTTTTGAACTGATTGGCTAAAAACACATGGTTATCATCATAATGTGACTATGACGTCACATGAATTGAGCCCATTCCTATTTATGGCCCGTGGCCTATATCAACAGCACTTTACATTTTATGAAAATAACTAAAAATTGGGTCGATTCGTGGATAGCCTCAGAAGATGAAGCTGTATCCGTGTGCTGCCAGAAAGACGGGAAAAGGTTTTGAATGATAATACTTTGAATAAAACATGTAATGTACAATCTTATTTTCCCAATAATGACCCACTTTTTGATTAAAAAAACAGAGGAAACTTATATATTCTCCTTTATATATGTATAATTCATATTATACAATGGCGAATAAATTCTCTTTTAAACGACAGGCTTTCAGCTATTAATATAATACATTGTATTTTATTATTTTTTTTAAATTTAAATGAATATTATTGCATAAAGCAATTTTAAGTGTAGATCTTTTTTTAGAAATATTACCCAAATATTTTTTCCTCTATATTAAAAACTAGCTGAAATGCCTGTTCTTCGCACGGATTAAGTTTTAAAAACCAAAATTCATCTATTATAGCAATCAAAATATTTTTTTAGGAAGGGTAAAACCCTGTATTAAGTAGTATAACCAAAAATTAAAAATATTTTTTTTCAAATGAATGTTCACATTATAAATAATTTTAAACAAATTGCAATTTGGCCTAAAAATAAATAATTTAACAAAAACAAATATTTCAATGTAAGAGAGAAAATTAGCATGCTAAAGAGTAAATAGATATGAATAAATGCAAATATAAATAAAAATTATTAGAAATGTGATAGCAGTAGTAAATTTCTGCTATGGGAACTATGGGTGAAATAACTTGCAATAGATAAACCGAAAGAAAAAATTAATGATGATAAAGTGATTCTCACTAAATGTTATCATAAATAAGAAACATTAGGAAATTTTCAACTGAAAAAAAAATTAAATTAGTATTATATGAGGTATGGGTGCAATGTTATATAACATCTCTGTAATGCACTTAATATAGAGTATTAAATGTAATTCAGTACTAAAAAAATTTAATTAGTATGAACTAAAACCAAAAAATCTACCTAAAACAGATATAACAGGTCCCCATTGAAATAGCCCAGAACCAACAACAGTACTAAATGAAACAAATAATAAACCATGTTGCTAAAAAATTAACCATTACAAATGATACAGTTTTCTGGTTTGCAAGATTGTCAGAAGGGGGGGAGGGGCAAAGTTAAGTCATGATGAAAAATCTGTTCAAAGGGTGCATCTCATCATAGTTTCAGCGAATAGCCCCCTTTTTGTTAAAAAAAAATGTCTGATTTATTTTCATTTAAAACAAAGATGAGTTCTTATCGGTCATAGGGACCATAAGGCAAAAAACAGTGACACTCAAAAAAACATTGTACATTCAGGTTTCTCATAAATAGGAAGCATTATCTTCAATATATTACCAACATGTTAACAACAATTAATTTGAATTTGGTGTCATTTTATTTCTGTTATATTTTAAGCAATATTTTTCTACAATGAAGAAAACATTGAATATGCCGGTGAAGGAAGAATAGCAATAATCTTTATTTTCAACGACAGAAAATGGCATGAGAATAAAAGCAGGCGAGAAGTGAAGGTGTAGTTTCATTGATTGTAAAAAAATACCTCTTTGATATTTGTATCATGAATAGGTAATGATGATCTAAGATTCTGTTTATAAATAGCATCACAAATTATTGTTCCGCTTAAAAACTCAGTTTTAAACACACACACACACATTTCATAAAATCTTAAATATTTAAAATTGATAAAAGAAATAAAATAAATACATATCAAAGTACCCTTACATATAGTAATTATAATATTAATCCAAACCAAAATGCTACTTTAAATAGATAAATTAACGCTTGATTTTGAAGAAACTACCATAAGCAGCTCAGAACAAAAGAAGCATGTCAAAAAATCTTATATGTAAATAGAAATTCTAATTTAAATCACAACATTAACAATCAGTTAATCCTTATTATTTAGAAATGAATGTCCTTTTCTTTAGTTACATTTTTCTACTTTTTTGTTACAATTGAAAAACATGGAATTTGCCAATAGAAGGAAAAGGGTACATATTGGAGTAACCGCAACAAAATTTGCACCACAATATCAAAATAACAGATTCTTATATCTTTTAAATGAAGAAAAAGTCAAATTTTGGTATAAAAAGTGCCGCTTTGACTCTAATACATAAGTATAATGAAAAGCAGTACCCTTTTTCTTTTTCAATGGAAGGAAATGTTGGTGCTAACCTTTTATCGCACCAATGCCATCGTTCAAAATAACTCGCCAAGTTGGCAATGCTGATTTCAAATATGTTTTATGGACTCAATTGGCAACCATGTGCTTCATTTCATGTAATGTTGTAATAATAATAGGTTGCGACAATATGTAAGAATTGAAATGTCATAGGAAGATTTTTTGGTACTTATGTATAATTGCAACAATTGCCAACTCTATTAATAACTCACTAAGTTGGCAACCACGATTTCCTATGTGTTGTTTTTCTGGGTTGTTTAATTTGGTTGGAATAGCGTAAACACACAAACTCTTTCTTTTATATATTTAGTATAGATTATGACATTAGTATACAACCTTACATGTAGTAGAAACCTTAAGTATAAAAATAAAAGTCTAATTTTGACGAAACTACAATAAACAGCTCAGAACAAAAAGAAAATGTCAGAAAATATCATACGTTAATAAAAATTCGTATTACCCTTCGTGTTCTTACGTATTAGCATCACCACATCCAAACTGGCACTAAGCAAATCACACTATATCCCAACAAAATCTGACTCATTTTTTTTCCCACATAAAAACACAAACACAGAATCTTTGTTGTTTTGATATCAAGGAGTGATTAGCATGGCGCCAATTTGGCTGTGATGACACTTATATGTAAGTATCATAAATTCTAATTTAAATCACAATATTGGCAATCTAATAATCCCAATTAGTTTGAATGGAGTGTTATTTTTTATGGTACTTACATATTATCGCAACCTATTGGCGACATTACATGAAATGAAGCATATGGTTGCCAATTTGATTGACTCTAAGAATAACATAAAATTAATAAACATGGGGAAGCAAAAATTTTCAGATACAGCAAAAAGGTTTGAAGAGTGTAATCAAGCTTTTTTGATAATCATAGTACAGCTAAATCAGGAGCTTCTTCAGACTAAATAATCATTCTATACTGATGGAATGGGGTAATATGTACCATTAAAGTGTACTAATTACTAATATTCAGGCGATGTCATTTGGTTCTAAGTTTAACTTTGGCGCCGAAAACCTGTGTCATGATATGAATCTCAGATGGATTGTAATCAAGTTAAGTTTATCCACCGTATTAAATTCATATATCTGTGTATAATTTTTTCTTATCACACACAAATTTTGTGATTTGTAATAATGCACGCTGACTGAGCAATGGAAAAAGTACCCATCTTGCAATGCCTAAGGTTATTAAAGCTACTATTTTTATTGTTGTGGCCACTTTTAAAGATATTTACTTCCCATAAAATGTTCTATTTCATTTTATGCTCCTGATTAATCTTAGCTGTACTATAAGCCTGATTACATCTTTAAATCTTTTTGCTGTATCTGAAAAAATTTTTTGCTTCCCCATGTTGTTTATTAATTTTGTTATTCTTAGTCAATAATGCAAAAACATTTGTTCATATTATGGTACAAAACAGTTGTAAGGACCTTGGGTTTGCACATTTGCTTCTCCTTATTCTTTCTAACCTGAATGTTGGTGGTATTATCAGTCTATGGTTGTGCTTGGGTTACAAAAAAATTTTCAGATACAGCAAAAAGGTTTGAAGAGTGTAATCAAGCTTTTTTATAATCATAGTACAGTTAAGATAAATCAGGAGCATAAAATGAAATAGAACATTTTATGGAAAGTAAATATTTTTAAAAGTGGTTACAACAATAAAAATAGTAGCTTTAGGCCTTGCAAGATGGGTAGTTGTTCCAGTACGCAATCAACATGCATTATTACAAACCACAAAAGGAAATAAGAAATAATTTGAACAAAAATTATACACAGTTACACAAATTCAATACGGTGGATAAACTTAACTTGATTACAATCCATCTGAGATTCATATCATGACACAGGTTTTCGGCGCCAAAGTTAAACTTAGAACCAAATGACATCGCCTGAATATTAGTAATTAGTACACTTTAATGGTACATATTACCCCATTCCATCAGCATAGAATGATTATTTAGTCTGAAAAAGTTGTATAAAAAAAACATCCTTTTTTTTAAAGAAACGAAAAAGATATAATACGTTGGAAATCAAATACGAAAATATCTACTGTTATCAAATTAGTGTTGCCAATCGGAAAAATAAAATTTACAAAAACATTTTTTTAAGACTATTTTTTCAAAAAACAAATGTAATTCCTCGACAAAGAGTTAAAAAAATGAATAAACACTACTAAAATAAATATATTTACAGTTAAATGTGCTAAAATCCCCTCCAAAACTGCTCAAAATATTAATTTTCGCCAAGTTAAGACTTGACATGGCTGATGACGTCATATCTCCATTTAGCTGAAAAATCGCATAAAAATTGAATTTTAAAAAAATCTAAAGCAAATTTCGAAAAAAACTCTTCGAGGTTAATAGCATAACGACCTATAGCTTCTACATGCCAAGTTTCATACTCCTGGGTTGCTTAATTTTGACGGAATAGGTGAAACACACACACACACACACACACACACACCACACACACACACACACACACACACACACACACACACACACTCTTTCTTTTATATATTAGTATAGATGATTCTTGTAAAATAACTACTACAAATTATTTAAAATGAATTAGTAAAATGCTTAACACAGATTATAAAAAGCATTATTCAATGCTACAAAATAAAAAATAACCATGCTCATTTCATTAAAAGAATTTTGTTAAGGTTATCGTTACATAATACTAAAGAAAGGACATAAATTCGGTGTATTTTTTATTCAGATTTAAAAAAATGTTTCTGAACTAATTTTAAATTCAGAGTTCACTATCGTATATAGGGGTCAATACACATGAATATATTACTCTTATTTTTTCTTCTTTTTGGGAATAAATCTGTACTTTCCTTTGTATAAAACATGCCCATACTTTGTTTACTATATTGTACTGTTTATATATATATACTAGCCGTTACCCGCCCGCTTCGCTGGGTATTTCATGATGTTTTATAAATTTTTACTGCTTATATATATGCATAAATTATTGATATCTAAGTCCTAGCATATTAAGAATTCGATTGTATTGAAAAATATACTTATACCTGTAACTGACGCCTGTTGATAAAAAAAAAAAAAAAAAAAAGGGCAGAACTCATCTAATTTGTATTTTCTAAAAATCTCTAAAATTGAAGTATAGAATGATGTTTGCTCTTTCGTAAGCCAAAAACCAAGTGGATTCCTGCAAAACCAATTTTCGGTGGATGTCTACTCCGTAAATTGAACATGCAAGCCAAATTTCAAGTCTAAATCTAACAGAAAATAGCAAAAGTTTTACTATAAATATCCCCGTAATCCCGTTGAGAGCCGTTTTCCAAAATTACTGCTCTTAGCGGATTTCAATTCAACTAAAGAAAAATGCAAACCAAATTTCATTATTATAGTCCTTGTAGCTCGAAAAAAGTAATTTTTTATCAATACGTCCCAGTAACCCCCTGCACCCCCCCTAAGAACTTGATTTGCTTAAAATACATTCTTAGTGGATCTCTATTCAACAAAAGAAACATGCTTAACAAATTTCAAGTATATGGGTCTAACAATTAAAAACATTAATTTTTTTTCTGTAACTCCTCTTGACCCCTCGCAAACAACCTTAGGGGTCAATTTTCGTTTTACTCTTTGTTAGAGGAACTCTATTCCATGAAAGGAACATGCCTACCAATTTTCAAGCAGGATGATCAAATAGTTTAAAAATGGAAATATTTATCGATTACGCCTCTTAAACTCCCGAAATTAAACTTGGTAGTTGATATTCACGAAACCCATTTTGTAGTGGTTCTCTACCTTACGAAAGGAATCTGCTTATCAAATTTCAAGACTGTACGTCTAACAGTTTAAAAATGGGGATAATTGTCTATAACGCCACTTGAGCCCCCCTATGAAAGGAATCTGATTAGCAAAATTTGAAGACTGTGCGTCCAATTAATTAAAAATGCAAAAAAATTATCAATAACGCCCCTTGAACCCCCGCAACGCCACCTAGGGGTCGATTTTCACTAAACATATTTTGTAGTGTATTTCTATCCTATGAGAGGAATCTGCTTACCAAATTTCAAGACTGTGAGTCTAATGGTTTAAAAATAGAAATAATTATTTATATCTGCCCTTAACCAACTGCAACTCCAACACCCTGGGGGTCAATTTTCTCCAAACCCGTTTTGTAGCGAATATTTACTCCATGAAAGAAACATTCCTACCAATTTTCAAGCAGGTAGGTCAAGTAGTTTAAAAACGAAAATATGTATCTATTACGCCACTTATTTCCCCGCAACGACACTTAGAGGTACGTTTTCACAAAACCTTCTTAAAGCTAATCTCTACTCTATGAAATAAATCTATTTATAAAATATAAAGACTGTGCGTCTAATAGTTTAAAAATGGAAATAATTATCTATAACGCCCCTTAAGTCCCGCAACGCCACTTGAGGGCAATTTTCACGAAACCCATTTTGTAGCGTATCTCTACCCTATGAGAGGAATCTGCTTACTAAGTTTCAAGACTGTACGTCTAATAACTTAAAAATCGTAATTTATAACGCCCCTTAAACCCCCCGCCCCCGCAACACCCCTTGGGGGTCAATTTTCCCAAAACCCGTAGCGGATATTTACTCCATGAAAGAAACTTACCTACCAATTTTCAAAGCAGGTAGGTGAAGTAGTTTAAAAACGGATATATTTATCTATTAGCCCCTTAATCCCCCGCAACGCCACTTAGAAGTCTGTTTTCACAAAACCCGTTTTGTAACTGATCATTATTCTACGAAAGGAATCTATTATATCAAATTTAAAGACAGTGCGTCAAATAGTTTGAAAGTGGAAAATAATTATCTATAACGCCCCTAAGCCCCTGAAACGCCACTTGGGGGTCGATTTTCACCAAACTCATTTTGTAGCGGATTCTACTCTATGAAAAGGAATCTGCTTACCCAATTTCAAAATTGTACATTGAGTAGTTTAAACATGGAAACAATTATTTATAACGCCCCTTAACCCCCCTTAACGCCCCTTACGTTTCGAATTTCGGAAAATCCGTTCTTAACTGATGTCGACTCTATGAAAGGAACATGTCTACCAAATTTCAAGTCTTTAGGTTGAATAGTTCTAGAGATATCGTGATTAGTCAGTTCAGTCAGTGAGTCGCTTTTCTCCTTTATATATATATAGATATAACTGATAATTATAAAATTTAACTTAAAGTAAAATAATAAGCAAGGAAAAAAAAACAATATAACCACAGTTATACGAAAGAAAACTCTCATAAACTTAAGTTTAAGATTTATTTTTGTGGGTCGTAAGAAAAACTTTCGATATGATTCCTTCCCCTTATTTCATTAGCCTCCCCGGGCCAATAAAAACTATATTAAATTTAAAACAGATCCAACATAGTTTTTTGATCAGATTTTAAAGAAGTCGAAGATGTACTTACATTTTGTAGCAGAGTTCTCCTCTTGTATTTCGGATACGATATGCTTTATCAGAAAAAAAAATATCACGCTCAAAGGTTTTTGAAAACCTTCGAAATAAGAAAAAAAAAATTGCCGATTTAATTCTACGTACTATTTGAAGGGCTGGAAAAAACCACTTTTATACATTGTCAAATAACAACAAGAAGTGTCGAAGTGTTCTGAAGAAGTGGTGGTTCAATGATCAGTTGTTTGAATTTTATAAAACATAGAATAACAGAACATATATTCTGAAACAAATATTGTGACCTTGCACAAGTACAGTGGAGAATTATATTTCCAGTTCAAAAGTTGTATTTTTTTTTTTAAAATGAAAATCCCAATGAGAGACATAAGTGGATTTAGAACAAACGTGAGAATTGTATCGCGTTTCAGATTTGGCACGCGGTACAATTCTCAGTGGCATTCTACAGACCACCACAAATTTGTTAGCTTTTGAGTGGGTAAAAGTTGATAATTTAAAATGGAGCTCATTGAATTAACATGTTTAGAATTATAGATAGAAAGATTTACGGAATTATGAAAGAAATGTTAAAGATAACTCCAACGAAAAATTTACAACTATTTAAAATTTTAAGATGTCAATTAATTATGCTTTATATGACAGAAAAAAATATTTTGAAAACCACCAGTTTCTTAATTCTGTCCTTCAAATGATAAAGTTCTTTTACTTAGCACTACGTGATAAAGATTTGCTGAAAAATGACTGCATGACAGGACATAGAAAAAAAAATGGATAAGAATGAAACGAAGAGCAGAAGTTGTTTATTAGAGCCACCGACCTGCCATTTCAGTGCAACTTCCGTGCATTCCTTAGACGACTGAAACGAAGAAGAAAAAAAAAA